>CAKNXH010001268.1:4197-14461 GCA_932178445.1 Andricus quercusramuli | reverse complement strand
CAATGATAAACTGTTAACCAAAAATATGAAATTTTGATCAAGTAGTGGATTTTTCAATCTAAAGGATGAATTTTCTATCAACAAAAAACGAATTTTCAACTAAATAGTTTTTTTCCAACAAGTTAGTAAAATTTTCACCGAAAACGGATAAATTTTCGACTAAAAATAGAATAAATAATTTAATGTTAATTTTCAATAAAATTAAAGTAAATTGTTAACGAAACAGTATAATTTTCAACCAAGAGGATTAAGTTTCTAAAAAAAAGTTACATTTGCTACAATAAATAAAACAGTAACATTTCCCCTTAAAAAAATAAATTCTAAATAAGAAAAAACTAATTTTCAACCAAGGAGATCAATTTTTTGAAGAGATTTGAAATTATTTTTTTGAAATTTACCCTGAATTCTTATGAATTTTTCCTGGATTTTTTTAATTTTTTGGAATTTTTCTGAATTTTTAAAATTCCTTTAAATTCTATTAAATTCGCTCAATCCTACTTAATTCAATACATTTTTTTGAATTTTTAAAAGCTTTTACCTATTTGATCCTGAAGGTTAATTGAAAAAATCCAGGAAATCTCCTGAAGATTATCTTTTTAGTTATAAATTTTTTTATTAGGTTGAAAATTCAACAATTTTCTTTAAAAGACATTTTTTGTGCAGATTCAACTGTTTTTTTTAATTGGTCTTTTTGGGTTAAAATCCAACTTTTTTGGTATAATATTAACCTTTTGTTTGAAATTTATTTTTTGTTGCTGATAAGTCAACTGAAATCTTTTTTGGATGAAATATATTTTTTCTGAAAATTCTTCTTTTTAATTTAAAAGTTCATTTTTTTTTAGTAGAAATATTGCATCTTTCTTGAACAAAAATGCGAATGATTTTTTGAAAATTGATTTATCTTTTTTAGTTGAAAATTCTCCTTTTTTGGTAAAAAAAATATAATTTTCTGGGTTTAAAATTTCATTTTTATTGCGTAAAAATGCATCAGTTTCGTAGGAAAATAATTTTTGGTTGAAGTAATATTTTTTGATTGTAAATTCAATTTTTGTAGAAAAAAATCATCTTTTGGCTCGAAGGTTCAACAATTCAGTCAAAATTTTCTTTCTTTAGTGAAAAATCTTTATTTGTTGAAAGTTCTTCATTTTGGATTTAAAAATCTTTTTTTTTTTTGTATCAATTTCATTTTTTTTTAAATTGAAACATGAACTGTGACACTTTTTGTTGGGTATTCATATTTTTAGGCTGAACATTCAACTATTAAGTTAAAAATTCAAGTATTTTGTTAAAAAACCATCTTCTATAGTAGAAGACATTTTTTTGTTTGAAATAAATTAATAAATTTGAAAATTTGTATCTGAAATACTGTTTCATTACGTTTACAAAAGATTCTGTGTTAAAAGTATTTCAAAATTAAAATGCTAGTATCTGAATACTAATGTTCAAGGAAAAGAAAAATTAGCAAGAAAAAATACGCGAATTCGGAAATTGATGTTCTCGGACACCCTGCCTGATTCCACTACCAATAACTAGTAAAACATTTTTGGAAACTAAAAATTACGTATAGAAAGAGTGGAAGGTTCTAATGTGTCCCCTAAGGATTTATATTTTTCTTGCATCTCTTCCCTATTCCTTTACACACGCCCCGAACACTTTCTTGGTAGTGGGAGGGGGACTTACAGTTTGAGTTGAGTTCCGAACCACCAAGCGCTACGGCTTTAACTACTTAGAGCAGATCTGCCCAACTCGAGGAAATTCCCTTAAGGAACACATGCCCCGCATCCACCACTCTTTCGCCTAGAGAGCGGAGTGGTGGTAGACGCATGCGCGTGGTAGACGCGTACGTCACAGAGGAGAAATTCTCGCAAGCGTTTACTACCACTCCCGCTCTCTAGGAAAAAGAGTGGGGGACGCGGAACATGTGTTCCCTAAGAGAATTTCCCCGAGTTGGGCAGGTCTGACTTAGAGAACCTTTTTCTCCAGAGGAACCGGTTCCACGACTCTCCGGAGATGATGGAGTTCCCTTGCTTGGCCAGTTTTCACCGCATGGGCTGCCGAGGCTCTTCCAAAGTGCGAGGCGAGACTCGAACCCGCAAGCCAACCAATATTTTTCAGTTCACCAGCAGCAGCCTGGTTCCGATAAATCGATACAATTTTATACCAATCTGTGCAATAAATTAGCGTGTAACACAACCAATACGAATAATATTGCTGATGCATAAGATTTTATACATTTCTATTGTATTTTTACAGAATCCAGTTCACGAGGAGGTGATCAACGTCGAAGACGTGAAGGAGGTACAACTCGCCGAGTTTCTGAAAGTAGGGATCTAAGTACTGTTTCTGCTCCGCCGGATCTACAAGACATACCAGAACTCGAGGTTCCGCCAGGTCGTAAAATACATTTCGAGGGTAGACTCATTACAAAATACGAAGCAGATCAAGTTAAGCCATACGCTCTTCATTTTCAAGTTGCTGTATTTCGAGAGCCCCCACCCGGTCAGCTAATATACGCGGTTCAGATATTGCAAGACGCAGAGTGGGAAGATTTAATAGGTCGGTGGGCTAAAGCCTTAGATCGAGCATCTGCTCAAGCCGCTGCTCAAGGCCAAGGATCGCGATTGGGAAGAGCGTGGGTACTTAAGGTACGTCAAAGTGCTGCACACGTACTAGCAGAGCTCGCTGTGAAAAGAAATGCGTATCATGAGGAGGCTCGACGTCTAGCAGAGGAGAGAATTCACTATCACAATCAAAATGAGCAACAGCACTATTTAGATCACAGTGGTCATCCATACCAGACGCGAGGATTTTATGGTAATGCCAATCAGGGACATCAATATTTACAACCTAGCGGTTATGTAGAACCGAGATCAGGAATCCATGGTAATGAAAATGAGCCAGAGGACAATGTACATCACGAACCTGCTCATCCAAACTTTCATGATGGTGGAAATGAAGGATATGACTGGTTACTTCAACGTATAAATCAGCTTGCTGTTCAACCTGGTGGCCGTCGATCAGAGTCAGAGGCTAGTTTTAGTTCCAGTTCTCAAGAACATTCGGCCACACCCAGGGTGTTAAGAAGATTCTAGAAGATTCTATCTAATCAAGAAGATTTTATGAATTTTCACAATAAATTCCGAAATCCCTAAAAAATAAATTGAAGCAGCCACCGTCATCGTGTGTCAACTTTTTTTGAGAATTAGATTATGTAAAATTGTTTTAGAAAAATTATGCTAAATGATATGTATTCCCAAAATATTAAAGTTGATTTCAATAAATGATAAATATTATATAATGAAGTCGATTTATATTTATTTCTAGAATTAGAAACCTCTTTCTTGCGTACCTTTTACCAATTTCTGAGATCTTGAGTTTTGCTGAATATTTTTGCAAAAACATTTTGTAAGTCGTTTTCGCTGAGGATTTTTGTTAGGATATTCTGAGAATAATTTAGGTTATGATTTTGGCGATGAAATCATGAAACTTGGTGATGAAGTTGAATGCTGGTCAAATAAAATAATGTTAAAAATAGTAGCACTCACAATTAGTCAGGCTTAGTAATTCGAATACTGAGCCTTGCTAAATAAGTTAGCAGTTTTCTACTGAGAATGATTACCAATGCGTACGAAAGCAATTACTTGAATTCCAAATAATTAAACTTCGAATTAGTTCGAAATGTATTTACATCAAAGAAAAAATCATCAGCAAAAAGAAACTGAATCTAAAGATAAAGACTTTTTCCTGAATCTGAATATTGGAAGGATGAAATTCCGAGAAGATGTGAACACAATTTCGTGCATTTTTCAGGAGCGAAAAGGAACATTCTCAAAAATCAAATTCTCAGTTGAGGAAAAAATAAAAACGTACCCTCAAACATATATTAGTGCTGAACTGAAACGTCTATCATTATTTCGGCATTCGATAACTCCTGATAGTCTATATTGAACTTATCTGTTGCTTCTCAGGCAGCACCCGCAAATTCACAAGATTCAATTCGAGGACTATGCCCAATTTTCACATCGACCATAAAAAAAGAATCATCAACATCAACGATAAGCTCCTTGAGCCCTTCACTTCCCAACTCAGCTAGTTAGCTGATCGATCCACTGAAAACCTGACCCCATGAAATCAATGTCGACCCGTTCAGTCTCCAAGCAAGCATCATGCAAGCCTCGGATGTTTAGACCACGACCTCTTGCTCAGAATCAAATCCCCTCCTAGCTGGAGGCGCTCATACACTAATCAAAAGGGGAATCCCTAGTTGAATCCAAAGGCAACATGCATCTACAACAACTATCGCAACGTGGTAAATCGTCACCCACAACAAAATTTACTTGTCTGCTCCTCCTATGTAGCATCAACAGGGCCACACTCTCCCTTGCCGGAAGGACAATCAGAACTAGCCGGCCGTCAGAATCATCACCACGACTTGATCCTCTGTGAACTTTTAATTAGCCTCTCTTACCGTTTCATCAATAATTGATTATTTACACCTCAAGTACGTCTAAACTACTCTTTATTTCATCTATAAAGATACTGTGACCAGAAATAAAGGCAAAATGTGACCAAAATGATTCTATCCTCAAACCATCCTGAGAACCCGCAGACAGATCAGCTCTCGCGACAAAGTTAATTAACAAGAATTTACCTCAACTCAGTTTCCGGTTTCCTGTCAAAGTTCCCACCCACTGATGTTCAGAAAACACAAAGCTCATCTGTCTTGTACCTGCCATAGAAATACTCCTCGTCCACCTGTCCACCTCAAGTCCGACCCTTTCTAAGAAAGCTTGTTGGTCAACTATAAGCTCATCCTAATTAAATTACAAGGTCCCTCTAAATAGATATACAACTCAAAAAATCAGTTCATTTTTTAGATGCGCTATCAGCATGTGCTATCGCCAATTAACAACTTCTGATTTATTAATTCCGCATAGTTAAATTTCTTGATTTCACCGCACTTCTTACTACAAATCTTAATCGCTCTATTGCACAGCAAAGCCCCACCAAGATCACTGGAATCCGACAACAAATTCAATGAAACTCTAACATATTTCCTGAATTTAAATCACCAAAATGACTTAAATTAAAAAACAAGAAACACCACCTGCCCATATGTCAACCAATTTCGGAAATCCTAATTAGAACAGGAAACATTGAGAAATCAAAGAATCACGCTCTCCAACTGATTCAAATACGCACCCAGGCTACTGCTCAACAATGCGTCACACTGAACTTCTCATTTAGGTGCAATTAAAATTCGGAGGTCACTGATTTTTCGATTACAACGAATCCACTGGAACCATGGTAGAGAAAACGTCAATTCCCCTCGTAATCCAGTGTTCAAACATGCACTGAAAATAATGTCACGCTTCGAAAACAAACCTTTGCTACTTCTATTTAAAAATTACCACCGAGATCCCTAGACTAATTGAACATATAAATTAGCCTTCAATTGTAATTAACCAAATCAACTCATCACGAGTAAAGAAAACACATTTGAAAAATCCCAATACTTTAGCTTTAATTATTCTGCCCTTCTCAAAATGGACCTCGATGTGAGCCATTTATCCTGATCCAAATTCGAACAGCATTATCCATTCCGCGGAACTTCGTCAGGCACTCTTCATCGAGTTGTTTGAATGTGCGACCCTTTGTCCCTTCCTGGTATGTCTTTCGCTCTCGTCGATCACAAAAAATATTGTAATCAACCTTGAATTTGAATCCACCCACGTATTACGGCATAGGACCTAAGACAATAGTCCCTACATTTTTCTTAAAACATACCCGGCGCCTCCGCCATTTTGTTCTCGACCGAGACCGTTCCACTGTCGCAAGTCGAATGAGAATCGGGATGGACAAATCACAAGACCACTTTGAATTTTATAAAATTATATTTTTCTGCATTCATTGACTTTCACAAACGTCTTCCTGTCCTTTCCTAGGATTATTAGGTCCTCTCTGATCCTGATCTCCTTCAACCCTTCTTTTGTCATCATAGGTACACTCCGGTACTTCCGGTCTCGAGACACCTCTGCAGGCACACTTCGGGACTTCGGTCCCGTCCCTCCTCCAGAGACACACTTCGAGACCCTTGGTCTCGTTTCACCTCCTCCTCCAGGTTATTCCTTGGAGATCGGAATCCCTTTCCACTTCATCCACACCAACAAGCAATGCTACCATCAGCTAAAAACTTGAAAGCCGACAATCGACGTTTACAACTTTAGGCCACCGCGCGACCACAACACCCTGTCGGGCACCCCACTACACACAATGCGGGCAATGATAACGCTTTCTCTTAATTACATTGCATCGTTTACAGAGACTTCTAGGAGTTTGTTTACAATAGAAACGACTCGTGCGGACCTAAGCAGATGGGTTCGTCCGCCGGTAACAGTTTTACATTTTTAAGATTCTCGTCCGACTTTCCTAAATTTTTTTAGATAATTCAGTGACGCGTGACCTAGGCAAACATGCCATATCATTACCTTACTTTGGTTGTGGAATTCAATATTCTCGCCCCCTAATGGATTTGTTATACACAGATACAACTTGCATCGGAAGAACTGATTTATTCTTGTTTGCGTTAATGATTACTTCTCCGGAACAATTTTTAAAATTGTTCAAGATCAAGCTCATGTTTGCAGAAGGTTATGTTGCCCCCAAGTCAGCTATAAACTTTACCTCTCTATTTTCTCTTAAATTGTCTCATTTTTTTAAACTATTCGTTTCTTCGAAGGCAGGGATGATGAAACATTCCTGCGTGTCTAATACCAGTACTCGGCATCAATTAGGCTCAGGCAACAAACCTTTGGGATCCATTTCATAGAAGCTGAGGAAATTTCAACGCAATCAGTGAAGTATGTGGTACGGCGATGGTAGGAAGAAAGTCTGGTGATGCGTGGTGGAACGATGAAATTAAGGCCGCCCAAAAAGAAAAGAAAGAAGCGCACAAGAAAACGCTGAACATGACTAGTCTTAGCGAGGAGGAGAGTAATAGACTCAAAAATTATTACAGACAGAAAAAGAGAAAAGTGAAACGACTAGTCGAAGAGAGTAAAGAGAAAATCAGAACAGAAGAAGAGAACAAAATAAAAAACTGCTTTGAAGGAATTATGAAACTGTTATATAAATAGTTGAAGGAAATTAAAAGTACAGAGTTTGTCAGCATGAGAAACAGCAAAGGTGAAATGCTTTATGATATAGACGGGATAGTAGACGCTTTAAAAGACTCTTTCAAAGAACTATGAGGAGGTGAAGATATAGGACAACAAAACTGCCACATAGCACATAATGCATTAGAAAACTCAATTAAAAAAGTCTGTGCCACTGAGGTCAGAGATATACTTAAGAACTTGAAAAACGGTAAGGCTGTGGGTATAGACAGTATTAGCGCTGAAATGCTTGAATACTATCTTCTACAAATTTCGTCTTCTTTGACTTGAAAATTCATCTATTCTGGCAAGTTGTACTTGGCAATCATTTCAATAATTTCAGGAACCATTCGAAATTCGAACTTCCTCCACTTTGGAGAAACTTTGAAGATGATTGGAAAGAAAAACGATCACTTTCTATCTATAAATGTTCAAACTAGGCATTTGTTTCTTGAATTTGGTTGTAACATAAACAAATAATATTTCAATTCTCTGAAAAGTTTTTGTCACTAAATATCACCATCACTCGAATCGTGTCACGCGGCAACAATGCAATGGGCGGATGAGTTACGACCGACCCCCTGGGTTCAAGCCTCTTCGAAAAAGTTCAAGGTTTAATATGATGATTTTCCTTTATGCTTCGAAGCGCCTGCTTTCGGTTCACCGTGGATACTTTCCCAGTGGCGGATTGCTCGTTTCCAGGCGCATAAATGAAGCACATTTTCGATTGATAAAAAAAAATAAGACTATTTTTCAAAGAATGGAGACTTTCTTTCTATGTATTATGCCATTGAGATTATGTTGTTAAAATATTACATCGAATAATTCATTCGTGTAGGAGGAACAAGGACAAACGAATACATGGGCTAAAAATCAAGCCTGACGAAGCGCCTCAAGAATATGAAGGGTCCGGGTCCGGACCTGGACCCTTAAGAAATGAATAGGTCCAAGTTTGAACCATGATTCTTAAGAAATTGAAGGGTCCGCGTTCGGACCTGGACCCTTGAGAAATTAAATGATCCGGGTTCGAACCAAGATTCTCAAGAAATTAAAGGTTCCGGGTTCAGACCATGACTCCTGAAGAATTAAATGGTCCTGGTTCGATCCATCTCTCTCAAGAAATTACAAGGTCCGAGTTTCGGACTAGGACTCTTGAGAAGTTAAAGGGTCCGGGTTCGGACCATGATTCTCAAGAAATTGAAGGTTCCGGGTTCAGACCATGACTCCTGAGAAATTAAATGGTCCTGGTTCGATCCATGACTCTCAAGAAATTATAGGGTCCGGGTCCGGACCTGGACCCTTAAGAAATTAATAGGTCCAAGTTTTAATTATCATTCTTAAGAAATTAAAGGGTCCGCGTTCGTACCTGGACCCTTGAGAAATTAAATGATCCGGGTTCGAATCATGATTCTCAAGAAATTAAAGGTTCCGGGTTCGGACCAGGACCCTTGAGAAATTAAAGGGTCCGGGTTCGAACCATGACTCTCAAGAAATTAAAGGGTCCGCCTTCGTACTTGGACCCTTGAGAAATTAAATGATCCGGGTTCGAACCATGACCATGTCAAGGTTCAGTTAAAAAATTAATTTTAAACAACAACAAAAAAAGACTTTTCCACTGAACAGTGAAATTTTTAAACAAAGACATAAGCCTTCAATAAAAAAATGTTTAACAATGTAGTTTAACTTTTACTCAAGTAGTTGAATTTCCAATTCAAAAAGATTAATTTTCAACAAAATAGTTAATCTTTCAACCAAAAAGATGAATTTTCAACTAAAAATATAACTCTTTGGAAAAAAGGATTTCTTAACAAAGTGATTTAACTACATTTTTCAAATAGAATAGTTCAATACTCAGGAAAAAAAGAAGAATTTTTAAAGAAATAGTTGCATTTTCATAAAAAAAATTTCTACCAAAGCGGATGAATTTATAAACCAAAAAGATGAATGAAAAAAAAAGTTGAATTTTTTGTTAAAAAAGATTTTAGTTGACTTTTCACGACAATATTTGCCTTTTTATCTAAAAAAAATGAAATTTCTCTAAACAGATGAATTTGTAATTTAAAAAGAAAACCAATTTTCAAAAAATAGTTGAATTTTCATCCAAAAAGACGAATTTTTTCAACCAAAAGGTATGATTTCTTAACAAAAATAGTTGAATTCTCTACCAAATAGCTGAATTTTTATCTATAAAGATAAAATTTGTACTAAACAGATGAATTTTTAATAAAAAAAGTGTAAATGTTTTTTTAAAGTTGAACTTTCATCCAGAAAAGCTTTCAGTTCATTTTTTAACATCAAAAAAAAATTCTTTTTAAGAAAATTGGTAAATTTTCAACAATAATAAAATTTATAACGGGGAAAAAGTAGAAATGTGTAATAAAATAACGTAATCGTTTAGCATTATCAAGACTATTGAAACAAGAAGAAGGTCACATTGTGACATTGTAAATGTCACGTAGCTTGTCTCCAATTTGATTGTTTGAACAAAGTTAAGAAAAATAAGTTTTTTTTTAATTCAATTTTTCTAGATTTCTACAGAATGTTGCAATTGTTCAAGGGAGCGTGAATTTAATAACAAATAAAAAATTAAATAATAGGTAGAAATAAAATACCTTTGCTTTGTAAATATAATATAATGATTTATCGAAAATATCAACAATTCAATAAAAAACAATAATAACATATTTTGATAGAATGTTTATAATTTTTGTTAATTTTGTATCCTGAAATCCTGGGAAATTTATTAAAATACCTCAAAGGCTCTTAAAACCCCATAAAGTCATTGAAATCCTCGGAAATAAAAATGCTTGAAATCTTTTATAATTTCCTGTAAATTCAAGTCATCGGAAATCTCTTTAGATTATTTAAATATCTTGAAAATGAAAAAATAGAAAGTAAATTAAAAAATCCCTTGAAATACCCTATAACAATTCGATGACGTTGAAATCCCTGTGAATTATTGAAATAAAAAAAAAAGTTCTAGGAATCTTTTAAAATTTCCTAAAACAGACAGACAAACAGACAGACAAACATTCAGACAAACAGAGAGACAAACAGACAGATAGACAAACAGACAGACAAACAGACAGACAAACAGACAGACAAACAGA
>CAKNXH010001267.1:202005-252637 GCA_932178445.1 Andricus quercusramuli | reverse complement strand
CACACACACACACACACACACACACACACACACACACACACACACACGCACGCACGCACGCGCGCGCACCGTATTATATCATGTTATATTATATTATATCATATTATATCTAATCATGTGATTTCAGAGAAGTGTGATAGCTAAGGGTTAAAAAATTGTAACTGTTGTGGACAAAAGTATTTGAATTTGAATTAGAATTGTCATTATAATTAGAAGACAGGTTTAAATTTTATTATAAAAAATGTTGTGTGAAAGTGTTGAACAATCTACATAATATATCAAATTGAATCCATTTCAACTTTGTAGTTAAGTAATTTAAAATTTAACTATTTTAAAGTGCAAAAGTAAATGTTTTTAACTTTTATCAATTTTATAGTTAAAAGACTTAGATTTAATTATAAAAATTTAAATCCACGTTATAATTTGCAATGCTACAAATTGATGAATGAATCACTGAAACTTTAAAAATGTAAGTCTATAATTTTAATCATTTTTTATCTATGAACATTAAAAGTTTAACAATTAAAATTTTTATTTTCAAAGTGAATAATTTTCAATTGAGAAGTTATATTATTTTAATTATAATTGCTTCTAAATCAATACTTGTTCAATTGTTATTTATGTATGAAAAATGTTGTTTCCAATATATTTTTAAGTATTATTTAAAAAATTTTTAGATTGAAAAACGATTGAAATTTGTTTTTGAGGAATATGAAAATAATCTATAATTTTAAGATCATTTAAAATTCATAAAAATGTTTTGAATTGAATTCCAAAATGTTTAAAAATCTACATTGATATTTTGATTTTGTAATTGCTCGTTTTACATGAAGATACGAATATTACTATTAAGTAAATAATGATTGTTTCTAAGTTTGACACTTAATGGATAAAAATTAAAACATTGTAGACTGGAACAATATTTTACAAAAACTTGAAATTTAATTAAATTGAACGTTTTCATTTCTTTAAATACTGAAGATTTAAATTTTTAAAATTTTCAATATTCGATCTAAAAATATGTAAATTGATTTGTATCCCTAGCAGAGATGGGTTGTGACATGTCACTCGAGGTTTTCTACGTATAATAGATAAACGACGTAATATACGTAGAAAATTGTAGAAAACTATGTAACGGGTGGGCCATCTGTTCGTGCGTTTTTAAATTGAGAAAAAAGTACACTTTTTCTTATGTGCAATCAAAAAAGTTTAGTGAAAAGGAAAGGTGTTTACTTGCCATTTATGCACGAAAAATTATATCATGCAAGTGTCCACCACGGCTCTTTTTGCAGGCCTGCATTCGATGGTCGAAATTTTCAATGACTCTCTCCAATAAACTGGGATGAACGGCCTCAATTTCAGCCCGAATGTTATTTTTTAGGGCTTGAATTGTTCGTGGGGCATTGGCATACACTTTACTTTTCAAATAACCCCAAAGAAAAAAATCCAAAGGGGTCAAATCGCACGATCTTGGTGGCCAATTCACGTCGGAATTCCTGGAAATTATGCGATCACCAAACTTAGTCGCCAATAAGTTGATTGTTTGACGATTTGTGTGAGCTGTTGCGCCGTCTTGTTGGAACCAAAGGTCATCCACATCCATTTTATCTAATTTTGGCCACAAAAAGTCCGTCAGCATGCCACGATAGCGTTCAGAATTAATTGTAACGGCCCTCTCACGCTCGTCTTCGAAGAAAAATGGTCCAATAATGCCACCAGCGTATAGCCCGCACCATACAGTAACTTTTGCATCATGAAGTGGTCTCTGGTGAATTCCGTGTGGATTTTCTGATCCCCAGATGCGACAGTTGTGTTTGTTCACGTGTTCACTGAGGTGAAAATGAGCCTCATCAGAAAAGATGATTTTGGATGAAAAACCCTCATTTTTCCCGATCATCCAATCAGCGAAGACACGGCGTTGTTGATGGTCTAGCGGCTTCAATTCTTGCGTTAATTGAATTTTGTATGGATGCAAATGAAGATCCTGGTGTAAAATCCGGCGTAAACTGGTTCGGGAAATGCCCAATTCCTGAGAACGACGCCTGGTGGATGTGCTTGGCTCGTCACGGACGCTTTCACTCACAGCGGTTATTGCTTCTCGAGTACGAACTGGACGAGCATGTTCATATTCTCTACGACCTTCCACTGAACCAGTTTCCTCAAAACGAGTAATAATCTTCCTAATTCCGGACTCTGATGGACGTCCATGTCGACCGAAACTTGTTCGAAGTTTGCGAAATGCTTCTTTTGCAGACCGACCGTTTTCGTAGTAAGTTTGCACTATCAAAACGCGTTGTTGCGTCGTCAACGACTCCATTTTTACAAATGGCATAGTTTTGACATTTTGTATGTGCAGAGAGAATGATATAACCTACAATTTATGTGTCATTTATTCATAGTTGAAAAACGCACCAACAGATGGCCCACCCTGTATAATACATATCAAAGATGTCGGACGTAATTTACGCGGGCGGGACTGTATTTGACATATTTGAATAATTGACATAACCTCTTATAAAGAGTCTTCTTTTTTCGTAAGAAATGACAAATCAGCCCACGAATTATGTTTTGGCCTACCGCTTCGTTTCATTTTTTTCCTTATAATGAGAAAACAGTAGTTGACAAGCGCGCGAACGATTACTTATAGGTTAGGATACCATGTTTTCGTACTTATGCTTGTGTTCCACATGCACGAAAACGTTTCGGATGATAAAGTACGATAAACATGTATAATAAATATGTATATTATTTTTTTAAACTAATTTGTTCAGGAAAGTGATGAATAATTACGAATAATTAATTAATTGCTCAATATTAGTTTTTTTCTGTAAGTCAATTGGGTATTTTTAGAATAACGAATTCAAACATCCCGCTCATATAGTCACGTAAGCAAATGTAAAATACATTTGTAGAAAACTAAGGACGTAATATACGTGTCGAAAACCATGTAATAAACTATATATATATTATATATATATATATATATATATATATATTATATATATTATATATATACGTACCCATTAGGGTGACCAGAAAAAAACACTTTTGGTTTTCTCAGGAGTGAAGGGCAAATAATGGTAGTTTATGCAATTGTAGAAGCCAGATTTTTTTTTTCTTCAAGTTTAAACAATATTTAGAGGTGGCCCATCGTCTTTGAAAGTTGTCATTGCAAAAGCTGACAATTTCGGTAAGTGAAGAGTCGATCGTAAAAGTGCAACCCCAGCTCTTTTCACCGATGTGACTTTATAACAGGATTAGTTAGAGTCCCCTGAATTATTATTATCCACTTTTCTGAAAAAGGGAAATATGACTAAAAAAAAACTTGCTGAGAATGGGACTGCTTTATGAGTTTATGGTGTGAAGACCCACTGTGATCGACCTTTATGGCAGAACTGATGAGCGCTCCGCCCCGAAAATTAAACAGCTTAAGTCGTAGACCTGTCAAATTTAAAAAATTTACTCAGAATTGTTTTCATTATTGCACGCTTATTTATACTTTTCCTAATCCGCTTTTTCAGAAAATGTGATCTTTAACCTTCCAGGAAAATATTCTTAAAATTTCAATATAAGGTATCTATTATAAGAGCCGTTATTAGTCTTTAAAAACAGTAGAAGACAGTGAAAATGGCAGTTTTCAAGCAACCGTAATTAATGCTTTTTATGAATTTTTAATTAAGAGAATGTTTTTATGTGGATTCTGAGAACCTCACGAACAACATATTGAAAGTTCAAATTAAAAAATGGATAACTTCGTGGTTAAAATCTTGAAAGACAAAAAAGTTGAGTTTACCCATGTTAATTACATAAGAACTTCAAAGGCGATGGGCCACCTCTAAATATCGTTTAAAATAAAAAATAAAAAAATCTGGCTTCTACAATCGCATAAACTACCGTTATTTGCCCTTCACTCCTAAGAAAATCAAAAGTGTTTTTTTTTCTGGTCACCCTAGTACCCACCCTGATCCCTAGCATTCAGCGCCACCAAACAAATACAAATCACTCGGCAATCAAGCATAGACGTAAGAACTCATAGACTAAGCGTGAGTGGCTCGTGGTGTCACTCTCAATCTGTAAGGGGGGAACGTACATAGCTGGCACAACGCCGCAAATTCTTAGCCACCATCATCCAGCTGGTTTTCCCCTTTTAGACTGGAGCCACCTCCCCCCATGCGATGAGTTCTTACGTCCATATCGTCAGCTATCATCAAACATCAATGTGCACATAAATAGTGCACATGCCTTGGCTTCATAATACGCAGCTCTGTTCTTAACCTAAAAATGATTCTCGACTGCACTTCTCGATTCTAACGTCGATTCTAAAGCATAGGCGGCGAATTTAAATCCAACCAATAGGTGAAGAGAGAATCGGCTTCAGTTTTCGAGGCATAATCGCAACCTCTCTTTTATGAAAGGATATTATTTTAAGCAAATTTAAGCTAGAAACATTGAAAATTGAAAAATTAAACATTTTTTAACTGAACACTTCGTAAATTAGAAGCTAAATCTTTTTTTTATTATATAATTTTTTTACAATCTTGTTCTCTGGTGAACCCGGTTTTTCATCATAGTCACGGAGTAAGTCAAGTGACTGATGTATAAGGATGATAGAAGTTAATATAATACGATGTCTGAAATTTTCAGCGCTGATGTTGTAGATACAAAATCAGAAGCATGGTGTAGTTTGCAGTTTGTCTTTACAGTTTTTATCCTTTCACAGCGGCCGTGAGTGTTGGAGGTGACAACAGTCGCCTCTGGATGCTTTCTTAGAGATACCATGGGAGCTACCACATTTATTATTATTCTTATTATTATTATTATTATTTATTAACGCCGCGGGTACCGGCTGCTTTTTTTATACACCCCTGCGTTGTTGCGGAGTTACTCCGCTGACCACGCAGCGCCTCTCTCTCGCCCCCTTGCATAACCTTGTCTGGTCCATCGGGAACGGGTAAGGCGGGACTGCAATGTATATAATATATATCGTTTCAGTTTAAGATAAAGTGTTCCATATTTTTTATTAAAATACATGTTTTTCATTTAATTTTTTATATTTGTACAAAAGAATTTTTCTAAATAAATATATAATTTCATTTTAAGATAAAATGTTCGATTTTATAAAAATAAAATATTGTTTCAGCTTAAGATAAAATATATAAATGACACCTTCGTAATTTGTTTGCTTAAATTTAACTATTATTTTAATTTATCAATCCTTCGATAATTTTAATATGTACTTTATTTTTGTACTTTATCAAGAAAAAAAAATATATATCGATGGGTCTTAAAAGAAACTACGCAATTCGCGGCGGCAGATAGAAAATACGTATCTGGCACGCTCTATACTAAGTATACAGAAATTTATATATACTTAGTATAGAGTGCTCTAGATACTTATTTTCTATCTGCCGCCGCGAGTTGCGTTGTTTCTTTTAGGACCCATTAATGTATATGGTAAGCTGGTGCGACCGGCACTGCCGCGCGGTGCCAGTTATATTTTCACAAACGATTCAAACAAAAATATAGAAACAAATTATTTCCAATTATTGTATAAAAAATAATATTACCATAAAATTAAACAACAATCAATTATTATAAATATAAATATTTGGTATTTATACTTACCACACCCAGAACAGGGAGTCCATCCTCTGCAAACATTTTCGCTTCTACAAAATATTTTGTTTAAAAAAGCAGCAGGCTGTTCTCCTTCTCTCACGTACTTTCAGGGGCGCATCCAGGTAAGGCTTTGGGGGGGTGGGGGCAGCAGAACTGGTTGGGAACATCGCTAAAAAATGTAATTAAAAAGATCTTTGAAATGTGAGTCTGGGTTTTCTGGTGGGGGGCGGGGGTGACGCCGCCCCCCCACCCTGGGTCCGCGCCTGCTTACTCTTCTAGGCCCGCTGATAAAAGTTGCCAGTAAATAAATTAAAGTAGACTTAATTTTAAGTAGAATAAAAAAAAAACATCACGTGCGTCCCAAACTACGACCCAAGACAGATTTATGTGTAAACATAATGTAGGAGTACAAAAATTTATTTTCTCTTATATGTAATATCGTGCAAAAGTTTCTGGACATCTATTTTCCAATAGGTTGAACAAGCACCCTAGTTTTAATAATAAACTGTAGATTTTCTCTCAATTATTGCATGAAAGGTGATAAAAGTACCCGTTTTATGAACATAGATGAAAGCGAGTATGTGTTAATTTTATTAGAAGTTGTTTGAAAAAACTTTAAATGTTAATGTTTCCGGAAAATATCAATACATTCGGAAATAACCAATTTTTTATTGGTTTTGGGCTAATTTTTAAGATTATTTTCTGCAAGTCTGTTAGAATACTATTCTATTAATTTGTTTCAATTCAGTTATGAAAACCTGACTTCATATCAATATTGATAAGTTCTTTATATTAAGCTTAGGTTTTGATTGCATCGAAGGAAAAATTCTAGAAATATCTTATCAAGTTAATAAAATAATTAAAGAAATTATCTTTAAAACGAGTGCAAAGAGATTAAAAAATATTAATTGCTTTTTGATTTATTAACATTTTTCGGAAACATTGTATTTTTTTAAATAACTTCTAATAAAATTAATATATTGCTTTTAATTAAAACCATTAGGCGTATAATTTCATCAGGTTTCGTATAGTAATTGGAAGTAAATTTTGAATTTAATATTTTCAAAACTAGAGTGCTTTTATAAAGTATTGAAAAAGATAGGTCTAGAAACTTTTGCATGGTAGTGTATTACATTCTCTTATAAACTATCAAATGTAGGTATATTCTATTTCTGTAAAATTAAAATCTATCACTTATATCCCGAAAACAATAATTTTCCACGATTTTATGAAAACTATAATTCTTAAACAAATAATAATTCTTAAACAAATAATAATTATTTGAATAATTAAAAATTATTTACAAAATACTTGGAAACTCGTCCCTTAACAGTTAAAAATAATACTTGTTAAAAGAATCCAAAGAATACCGTTTTTAGTGTGACTTTAATAGAAAACTGCTATTTTGCAGTTTTTGGGTCACTTTCCAAGCACAATAACAATGGCTTGAAAGGGGGATGGGGAGTTAAAATTAAAACTTATTGGGTGGAAGTTATTCTTTGAATATGCGTTAAGAGGTTTCAATTACTTTAATTCACAAAAAGTTTATAACAAGTAGCTCTTTTTTCCATTTGTTTGAAAATCAAACTTTTCCAATTTAAAACCCCATGTTAATTTCAAATGCTCGGGGGCACGGGATAACTTTGACAAAAAAAGAAAACAAGAAAAATGTTGAGTTGATAAACTCTAAATTTGAATTAAGTATTTATTTTTAAAATTGAACTATAGTTTGACTCTTAACAATAGAATAATAATAAAATCGATTTTATAAGATGATTATAAATCTGTTCATAATTAAATAATGTATAGATTTGTACGTTAAAAATTGATCTATTTTAATTCGAAAGCCTTAGTAATTAATGAAATGTTTGCATCTGATTGGAACGTCAAAACCTTTTTTCAATTCTCAAACACACTTTGATTACTATATTCATAATTAAATGCTTTTATTAAATTTCAAATCCTATTTAAATATCATTGCATTCTAAAATACTCCATTTTTAAGCATTCAGTTTAAAAATTTTTAATTCAAATGTTTGTTCCAATATTTAACAATATTTGACTGTTTATTTAAAATAAGAAATTATAAATCAAACATTCAAGCATAAAATAAATAAAATTGAATTATTTAAAATAAAATAAACTTCGAATCGTTCGAATTTCAGGGTGCTGCATGTAAACTTCAAAATTGGCATTCTTTCATTTTTTTTAAATTTGTAAATGACATTTTTCAAGAAACAACTTATAAGTACTATATTGCTTTCAAGTTAAAACAGTTTGAAAATGATATAATTCTGAACATTTACAAATTTCTCTGAAAGAACTCTGGACACGCTTTGAGGTTCGCTATATCTGTTATAATAAATTTAAAATAAGAAAGTAAAATTGAAATATGCAAAAATAAACAAATTGAAATTGAATTATTTAAAATAAAATAAGCCTCGAATCATTGAAATTTAAGAGTGCTGAATGCAAACTTAAAAATATGTATTGTTTCATTTTTTTTAATTTTTAATTTATAAGTGACATTTTTCAATTTGAATGTTTCAATAACAGTGTAAAATACTTTAATTGTAGTGTTTCAACCTAAAATTGTTTCAAAATTATATAATTTTGAGCATTTAAAAAATGTATTGATTCAGTCTTCAAACTTTTTTTATTTCCTAAAACGCATTCTCTCCTTAGCCTGATTAGTCAAGCTTTGTTTATAAAATACCGATGCGGACCGATATCAGTTCTCTGAAAGAAGATGTTTACACATCAATAAAGCTCTATCTCTAATAGCACCGAAATTATAAACTTCTGCAAAGGAAATTTCATGAAATTTAGTTAATCATCAATTTTTGTATTAAATTTCTAGTTCTCCGAAATAATTCATTTCCTGAGCATAGCAGACAGAATGTTCCACCAAATAAGTTAAAGTAGGCTCAATTTAGGGTGAATCTGAAAAAGAAGGCCATAATTTTGTTGCTATTAGAGATACAGAGCTTTTTTTATTATTCAAAATGAAGTCCTTCCTAAGTAATTGAGAGGCAGTTTTCACCGGTGATGTTCGGGAAATGTGTTATTTCGGAAAACGAGAAATTTAATTAGAAAATGGATATTTAACAAAATGTCTTTGAAAAGTGTTATTAGAGCAAGATCTTTTCTTTTTAATCTACTCAAAATTAAGTCTACTTCTATTTATTTACTGGCAACTTTAGCCTGCGATGCCTAGGAACTGAGTTATTTCACAAAAAGTAGGATTTTTTAAAAAGATTATCCGCAAAAAATCGACTTCTGAGGGCCATAATTCCAAAACTTTTAGAGATTGCAATTTTCTAAACATCACGTTTTGAGGGATTAAAATTCCAATTTCAGGTTATTTTCATGTATGATTATAGATTTAAAAAAAGCAAGTCTTTGCGGTTTTTGGAAAATTTTTGTACTTTTATGTTATTTCAGTTTAAGACTACATTTATTTTTGAAGTATCAGCATATTTGCAATTGAAATGAATTCACAAAGAAGTTAATATTTTTTTGCGGAGATTGCTTTCTGAGGGAATTTTGCATAACTTCTTAAATTTTACACAAAAAAGAAAATGTACCATAACTTTAAATAAATGTTGTCTCATAGTTCTTAAATTTTAGACTTTTTTGTTCTTTATTATCTTTCTGTTACCAGTCTATTATCTATTAGGAATTTGAGCTATTTCTTCAATATCATGATAAAAGGAAGAATTTTGTTGAGACTTAATAGAATAAATACACCGATTTACATACGGAGATATGTATTTTTCTATTATCACTGAGAATGTTATTTACTGACTAAAGTTTAAAACGCACTGCTGTATATGCATATCTGAATGTTTTATGTTTATTATTTATGCACTGACTTTTTAGAAAGGTGGTATGTAGTAAAATAAAAACTATATTAAAGCTTTATCTTGCGTTGCGAGATTATTCTTCTTTAATCAATTTTTTGTCATACCTCGGATTTTGTGAAAAAAGGTACCCTTGGAGCGCGAAAAAAGTACTCTCTGGTCCCTAATTTTTATCCCGTAGCGACTGTGAAGCCTTTATTTATTTTGGCTTGCCTTACGCTTTGTCTGCTTCTTATGTATCGAAAGTTAAAAAGTACTACAAAAAAATATAGGACAACTTGGAATGAATTTCCAGTAATTTGTTTTCACGATTATAGGAACAGGGATCTGACGTGGTAGAAAAAGGAAGACCGATCCGTGACAATTCAGGCCCCGGATGCAATAACCGACGGGACGCTCGGTTTGGTATTCCTTGCTTCCTATTCGAGATAAGAAGACGCGAAAAGTTATCTGAAATTCAAATTAAAAAAAAAACACTCCAAAAAAATATGAGCATATAAAGCGTAAATGAAGAGCATAATTTTCGTGTAGAATTTTTTTTGGTGCGATTTCAACATTGTGAAAAATTAAATATTATAAACTGCAAATTTTGGCGAGCGGAATTTAATGCGTTTTTTAAAATAAACTTGCCGTAACTTTTTTTAATTTCAACGAAATTACTTGAAATTTAAATCCCAAGCGTATTATACTACCATAGCTATTTAATACGATGCTTTTTCACTTTCGGCGGAAAAAAGTATCGAGGGTCATAAGGTATCATAAGGGTCAAAAGAAGTTTTTTGGAAAGTTTCAGATTTTTTTAGCGAAAAATGAGCGAGCCAGCGTAGGTTGAAGTTAACGCGCGAAAAACTTGATCGCCTACCATCTCGAGTGTGAGCGTTTGCGAGTGCGAAAAGAACAGAAACATGCCGAGAACTGGCAGTAAAGCAAAGATGAAAACTCGCCCGGGTACAGTCTGCGATGAATTCAATACGATGATCCGGCAAAAGTCTCGTGCACCCTGAGGGCACGGAGCGACCCAAGGACGACTGCCTTCTGCATTTTCCCCGTAAGTGTCTCAGCATTTTGTTGACATTGAGGGATGCTTTTCAGGCTATTAACCAGTGAAACCTTGGTACCTCCAAGACCGCCTATGATTAAGACGATTAGCTTAACAGAATATTCCGGGTATAACCGTCGCAACTCCCTTACAGATCTTTATACGTCTCTTCCTTTTCTTTCTCCTTGGATATGACGTTTTTGTCAGCTGGTGCCGAAAATTCGATAACGAACATGATTAGTTTCGAAGTCAAGAAGAACTATGTCAGGCCTCGAGTGCGCAAGAGAAACAATTGTGGAGAATATGAAGTTCCAGTATATACGGCACTTCTCATTTTCAACAATTGACTCTATTTCCCTAGGAGCGTTTAGCGAAGCGGTATTTGGGCTAATTCCGTAAGAGTGACAGAGATGGTAATAAAGAACTCTTAGTGCCGGATTGCGTCTTTGGATTTATGTCGCTCCCGCATGAGTTGGACAACTAGATAGTATGTGTCCCAGATGCTCGGGGTGTGCATGACACGCGCTGCAGCTATCATCGGGAATATCTTGGCTCAAAATGTGGCGACGGTATGCTAGAGTGGAAATGACACCGTCTTGACATGCCAAAATGAAACCCTCCGTGCCCGACTTCAATTCGGATGATTTAAGGAAAGCATACGTTAGCTCATACGACATCGACTGAACCTCCGCATTTCTGTGGAAGATGCCGTGCATCCTCTTGTCGAGGAGCTCTTCGCGGAAGGTTTTCTCCTGTGCTTTCTTAATCCGGGCCTTCAGGAGTGAGTATTCATGATGGATAAGATTTGATGCATTTTGCTCACCCCTGGTATTAAAGTCAAGGCCGAGTGTCTCAGCAGCCTCCTCCGCGGCTTTGTACAGAAACGCCCCTTTGCCCACTTCTTCATGTTTCCTGACCATTTTAAGAAAAGGGTCTTGTCCATTTGCAACTATATGTGCTGTACCCAGAATAATCCTGTTGTGAAGACATTTAAGATTCAGTATTCCGCAACTACCTAGGCGGCGTGAGATGTAAAGTCGCGGAACAAAAGACTTAAGGTGCATGCTTTTGTTCATGTGCAAAACCTTTCGCGTCCCGATATCAAGGGATCTGAGCTCGTTCTTCGTCCATGGAACCACTCCAAATGAATGGAGTACTACCGGGACGGCAATCATGTTCGTTGCAGATACTTTGTTCTTAGTCGACAGTTCGGAAGACCAAATCTGCCAGATGAGGCGTTTGTATCTGCTTTGGAGAGTATCGTTCATAGGTGTCACGTCCTGAATGCAGCTCTGTGGCACGCCCAGGTATGCATAGGTCTCTCCAGCGCTAAGGTGTCGTTCAGCGCTTCTGTCGACGAGCTCAGGGTTCTCGGGGATGCCATTAGGTTTTTCTTCCTTCAAATTAACCTTGGCGCATTTCTCTAACCCGAACTCTATTCCAATCTCTTGAGTGTACCCTTTGACAATTTTTAGAGCTTGATGTAGTTTCTCTTGATTTCAAGCATTGATGTTGAGATCGTCCATGTAAAATACATGAGTGACCTTATGCTTTCGATCTCCAGGTTTGCCACAGAGGTACCCTTCGGAATGGCAAAGTGCGAGAGACAGTGGCAATAATGTGAGGCAAAAGAGAATAGGGCTCATGGTGTCGCCCTGAAACACACATCTCTGAAAGGTGACACTGTTGGTGATCACACGATGTTTTCCAGATGAGATAGTAAACCTGGTTTTCCAAAGCGGCATTAATCTCTCTATGCACCTCACGATGTGTGGATGAACCTTTAAGCTTTCCAACAGACAGATGATAAGTCTATGGGAGGTTGAATCGAAAGCTTTCCGGTAATCAATCGCGGCCATCAATAGGAATCGCTGATAGGATTTTGCGTCTTTACAAACACATCTATCGATCAGCAGGTTCTCCCGACATCCTGCTACGCCATTCTTTGAGCTACGTTGTTAATACATCTCTCGCTACACATGTCCAATTGTCCGAACAATCCTATAATTTAGGATAGCTGTGAAGATCTTATACAGTGTGTTCAGACAAGTTATTGGCCTGTAATTCTTAGGGTCGGCTAAGTTGCCCGTCTTCGGCAGGAGCACTGTGCGCCCTTCCACCAACCACTCCGGAATAGGCTCTTCCGACTTTAGATATAAGGTGAAAATTCGGGTCAGATGCTGGTGGGTTCAAGGAAACTTTTTTCCACCAGAAGGTATTGATACCATCTGGACCGGGAGCGGAATAGTTCTTCATGCCTCTTAATACGTTTTTCACCTCCTCGGTAGTGATAGGTGGGCATTCCTCCTCAGCTGTTATGAGAGCATTGTACAGCTCCTTGAAGCTATCTATGTTCTTTGAGTCTTCTTGAAGTGCATGTTGGACCTCGTAGACTTCTCTCCAAAGCGGTTCGACCTCCTCTGGTTTGGGTGGATAGTCGACAGTAACTGGAGGATCTTGGAAGAGTCGAGATGGGTCGGACAAAAACTGTTGATTTTCTCTGACCCACCTCTCTCTCCCCTCTAGATTTCTCTTAGCGTTAGATAGTGTTCGTATTCTGTCAACAATATGCTGCCTGATAGTCAGTAGCTTTGACTTGTTGATTGTGTGATGACGGATCCGCAGTTCGCGCGCGAACTTTCGAACCTTGCCAGTGAAAGTCCTGCCAGATGTTATGTACTCAATCACACACTGAATGCGGGACGCGTACTGTCTTGCCCAGCCTATCTTTGTGCTGAGTTGATGTATTCGTCTTTTGGTCTTATGATCAACCGTTGATTTTGTTTTACGGTTTGCATCTGCCAAAGTTCTCGCTACACTGTACACACACGGAAAAAATCTCCACGAAGCTCACAATCCAGTTCAGTCAGATCTTTGGGCTTGGGAGAAACCTGAATGTTGATGTTTCTCCGAGTCCTGAAGCATCGTCCTTCGTCTATTGGATGCCTGTTCGCGAAAAGTGCGAGAGCTCTGGGTGTTTCTCGCTCCACAGAACCTGCAGTCGTGCCATGTATCCTCCGCGCTCGGGGGCCATACTGCTATCGTAGCACTCTAGCAGGTCGTTATTGAGTCGATTCGTCCACCCAAAAGTATTGAGATTCCGCCGGTCCATCGCATTGAGTCCGTCTTGATTGGCTCCCCCAACTGTAGGGTAGTCGGCATTGTTGTTCGACCCATTGTCGGGAGCCCTGCGCGTTCGATTGTTTTGAACCGCACTTACTACAATTATGTTTGGTGTTGTCATTGTTGTTCCCACGAGCAGCTAGGGAAAGGGTTCGTCCATCCTTGTAGAGCCCCGCATGCAAGGGTAAGGCTGATACTCTGAGAGGTCGCCCGGTATCTCAGGGTCACCGTTTAGGACACCTCACACAGGTGTCATTCAGCTTTCGGCACGGTTGTAACGCCTTCGCTTAGTGGTTATTCCTTCGGGACCATCCCTGGACAATTGTCTGCGACTGTGTATTCATTATTGTCACCATATTCAGCAGAAACCCTTGTTCCAGGGACCCTCTATCCGCAACCCGAGATCGCGTTCGGTAGCTTTGTCATAGGCCCTTCGGTTTGATTCCCAAGGAACCGAAACCAAATATATATATATATAATTAAGTATTCAATTTCAGAAAATTTACAACCTATTTTTTGGAAATTCTTGGAGATGATTTAAGTCATATTGAGATTCTGAAAATATTATTAATGGGATTCTTAAGATGATAATGAAAATTGTAGCGAAAAAACCCGATACATTTTCGAATTTCTGGAATTTCTTCAAACCCCCTCGAAATTAGAGGAAGAACTTATTGCGAGAATTTTTGAAAGTTGTTAAGTTATAAGACGAAGATAAAAACTAGCAGTAATTCTTTTAAATTTTTACAAATTAAGAAATATTTCTGTCATTAGAACTGCTGAAAATTCTTAAAAATATGTAAAATTTCTAAGCAATCATCACAAGATAGATCAATGTTCCTACATTTTTGAAAAATGTTTTAAAGTATGGACGATTACTAGAAAGTCTTGAAATATCTAAAAAAAATTTATTATATGAAAAAATTTTCATTGTCTTTCGAAATACATGAAAACTAATGTATAGAATTCCTGAAATTCAAACAAGAATCCAACTATCAAATTTGGACAACCACCACAAAATGCTCCAATTGTAATTTTTAAAAACAAAAAAATTTGTTTCTTTGGACAAACATATAAAAGAGGAAAAAAAAATGAGAAGACAACCAACCAAATCCCCTGCCTTCTCTTTTATTTATTTCGACTTTTTTATTTTTATTATCAAATCACAATATGAAAGCATTTATAATACTTACCAACGTTTCGGTGCTTCTACCTATTATCTCATAAAACTTGAATTTTGATGTATTTTATATAAATATGAAATTTCAACGAAGGTCAGGGGAAAGAGGGATGGGGTTTATTTAACGCTTAAAACCACCGTCGTAGATCCGCCAGTGATGATAAAAATGATGGAAAATTTAATAAGGTTTCATCCTTGAATTCTCTCAAAAAATGCAATGAACCAAAAAATTTTTGTTGGCAATCGACTGATTCACATACCTCATATAGAGAATGTTTCGCAATGTTGCGTTTCCAAGGTTTTTCATTCACTGTTCGTTTTTACTACACTCGACTTTCTTTTTTGGATTACGCCTTTTGATTTTTTTTAGACAGTAAACTCCCAGATTTTTTTAATTGAGAATTACGGTTGGGTTTCAATTTATTTTTGCTAAGAAAACACAAACCGCAGATCGATATTGATCGTTCTACGCTTCTTCGACAAATTTACAAAGTGCATCAAACAAAATTTCAAAACTAACAAAAGAATGCGCTAGTTTTCATCTTTGTTTACCTGCCCATCCTGGACATGTGTCTGTTCTTCTCGCACTCACAAACGCTCACGCTTGAGACGAAAGACGATCGAGTTTTTTGCGCATTCATTTCAACCTAAGCTGGCTCGCTTATTTTTTGCTAAAAAATCCGAAACTTTCCAAAAAAATTTCTTTGGTCCCTTATGAACAACGTCCTTACGGAAAGTTGTTCGAACTCGAAAATTACCGTGATACTTTTTTCCGCTGAACTTGAAAAGGTATGGTATTGAATAGCCATTAATAAGCATCGATATATTATTAAACAATTAACTTTTTTTATACACGAATCGAATTCCGGAGGCATCGATATAATAGCTAGGGACCCAAATTTCAAGTCATTTCATTGAAATGAAAAAAAAGTTGCGGCGAGTTTATTTTAAAAAACGCATTGAATTACACTCGTCAAAATTCACAGTTTATATTGTATTTTTCACAAAGTTGAAATCGCACAAAAAAATTTCTGCACGAAAATTGTTCTCTTCGTTAAGCTCTATATCCTCATTTTTTTGAGTGGTTTTTAAAAATTTGAGTTTCAGATAACTTTTCGTGTTATTTTATCTCTAATGAGAAGGAAAGAATACAAAACCGAGCGTCTCATCGGTTATTGCATCCAGCGCCTCAATTGTGGTACGAATAGCCACATTTTTCCATACCATTAATGGTACGAATAGACACTCCGATGAATTTATGCAAAAAAATTCGTCCGAGTACCAGAGAGTGTCGCTGGCCAGGCGAATATATTCAAAAGAATTCATCCGGAACTTCAGATAGTCTGTAGTTGTGCCAGTGTCCGGTTAAGAATGTGAAAAGTAATTTCTGCGTCTACTTTCCGATAAGTATCTATATCACTGTTTTATTCAGTTGACCTTTTATTAGTAATTTGGCTTCAAATACTCATTCAGCGATTTCAAAAACTTCCCGTTGCCGAGGGTAAAATTAACTCAGTTTTATTTTCCTCATTGTTGTCATATAATGAAAAATAACCAAGTCAATCTGATTAATTAAATATTTGTGCAAGATACAAAAGAAGTGAAGTAAGTTTAAAAATTAGATTAAAATGCTGTAAAGAGTGAAGTGAATCTCTGCTATTAAAAGTATAAAATTAAAAGATTTATTTGACTGATTAGATTTAATTAATTAAAAATTTGTAATATTTTATTGTGTATCTGTTGAATTTTTAATACTATTAAAAATAAACTGATTTAATTTTTGATACCTATATTTTAGACTTAACATTTTAAAGATTTTCAAATCATTAAATTTGAAATATTATACAATACAGAAGATTCAAATTGGCTGTATTTACCACTATCTGAGTTTTCAATAATTTTCAATAGCGGAAATTGTTAAGAATCTTGAACGCTCTAAGTTTCAAATTCATCAATATGCATGATCTTACGCGTGGCGATATCAAGGGCCGTAAGCTTGTGCCTCGCCCTTGGAACTACCCCAAACGAGTACAGTGAAACCGGGACGGAAAGCATGTTAGTCGCAGGTACCTTGTTCAATAGGGTGGGCCGAATTACACATAAGTTTCCGAATTTAATCATAATAGCGCAGAAAAGTTGCTACTCGTCGCCCTGATTGCAATAATTTTTTTTTAATCTGAGCATATCTTTCGGTCACACATCGCGTTCAAAGTTTCGAAAAATCGTCAAAAATTGAACACGTTTTGGGATTTTTTCTTAGTAAGTTATAGTAATCAAATTTCGTTCAAAAAAATTATTACAATCAGGGCGACGAGTAGCAACTTTTTTGCGTTATTACGATTCGATTCGGAAACTTATGTGTAATTCGGCCCATCCTATTATTTAACGCCGACAGATTGGGAAACCAAATCTGTCGAAGAAGACGCTTGTATCTGCTTTGGAAAAACTCTTTCACTGATGTCATGTCCTGAATGCGGCTCAATAGTTCGTAATTCCTAAGATACATTTTTTGCTGCTAATACATTTGCATCATGCGTCACTTGTCATAAGGGTCATGTAATATGTGAAAATCTAGACCAGACAAAGAAGGGTTTTATAAAGGAAAAAAATAGTAACAGGCTGAATATTAGCGAAACCCCTTCTCCACAGGCTGTTATTTTTTTTTGTTTTTAAATCTTTTTCCCCTGTGAACCCGGTTTTTTATTATAGTTACGGACTAAGTCAAGTGACTGTTGAGATGAGGATGTTATAAGTTATTTGAATACGATGTTTGAAATAATTTGCGATGATACTGTAGGTACAAAATTAGGAGAATGGTGTAGTTTGCAGTTTGTCTTTACCGATGTTATCCTTACACAGCGGCCGTGAGTGTTGGAGATCACAACAGTCGCCTCTGGATGCTTTCTTAGTGCTATCATGTATCACTCCATAGGTTGATTGTCGCTTGCTTCCTGTTGGTCTAGGAAGTTTCTTACTATGCGGCAGTGTTTAATAAAACCGCCTTCTGAGCTGCTGTGAGTAACCTACTGAATCCTAAATGTTCAAGATGTTCAGTGCATCTTGCGTGCACATTGCCTGTAGCCGAAATCACAATACGATGAATCGATGCATGTTTCACATTCCTCCATATTGTCTTTCCTTCATGCCTTAGCTCGCTATACTTATGAATCTTGGTTGTATAGGTTGCCTGCAAATTTCGGTTAAGTGGACAAGCAGTGTCGAGGATGTAGACTCTTGCACCTTTTTTTTCTTGCATCACGATGTCGGGTCGATTGGCTCGGATGTAATGATCCGTCTAAGATAGTCACATCCCAATATAAGATGTATCTTCATTTTCTAAAACGGACTTTGGAATGTATCTATAGAAAGGCATCCATTCTGTTAAGAGTCCTAGGTTTAAGG
Organism: Andricus quercusramuli; assembly: GCA_932178445.1. Classification (NCBI taxonomy): domain Eukaryota; kingdom Metazoa; phylum Arthropoda; class Insecta; order Hymenoptera; family Cynipidae; genus Andricus; species Andricus quercusramuli. The sequence continues at coordinate 234,411 of CAKNXH010001267.1, read as the reverse complement.
CAAGTTGTTGATGTACAATGCTCGCCACATCATTATGTCTGTGCGTATATTCTCTTTGAGCCATTACGCGACAACCATCAATAATGTGCTCGATGGATTCGTTGGTATCTCCACATAATCGGCACCGGTCAACCACGTCTTGACGTAACACATGTTTGCGATAATTCCTGGTGCTGACAACCCTATACTGAATCGCAATGACGAATCCTTCCGTTTCTGTATACAGGACTCCCTTTCTCAGCCAAATATTGGATGCCTCACTATCCACTTCATATTGATCTAACGTTTTGGGGTGTTCGCAGTGGATGGCTTTCTGCCTCCATTGCCTTTCTAATTCCTCTATGGTTTCTGCCCTGATATTCAAGGCCTCCTCTGAGGACAAATTCAAGGGCGTGTAGTCAAGATCGGCTTTACAGATGGTGTTGTGAAGCGTAACATCTCGCATCTCCTTGGCATGATTCCCCCCGGAACCGCTTTCGCATTACTTCAGGGGGTGCCGTTTTTTTGGCCGTGCCTCGGCCTTCGTTCTTTTTTCCAGCTTGGTCTACTTCTGGTGAACTGGACTTCTTGTCGGACCTGCTCAGCTAAGATGTTAGCTTGCACGTCCAAGAGGCTTCCTCAGCGAGGCTGCCCCTCTGAACGCCAAGCAACTCCTTGTCCCCGGGCGATAGTCTGTCCGGGGCTTATCTTCCTTTGCGGCTCAGAGGTAGCACTGCGGTGTGCTTTCGCATACCGCAGCTTTATGCCCCTCTTTGCCGCATCGCCAGCATGATTTGGTCCTATCTGGACCCTCGCAGTTCGCTTCCATGTGGCCGAAGCCTAGGCAGCGGTAGCACCTTATTGCCTCCGCCTTCTTGTGCACACGGTAGGATACCCACCCCACCTTAAGGTGTGCAAGGCGCACCAGACTGACAGCCAGATCTTCTGCCACCTCCACGAAAGCTTTCAGATTGCCTCTGAAGGGTCTTTTCGTGAGGCTGTCCCTGATGATTCCAGCCGGTTTGGCGAAATGTTTTCGCACAGCTTCTTATACTTCTTCTGTATCTTTCGTCGTATCGAGGTCCAGAATCTCGACCTCGGTGCGAGGGACAAGCTCACGTACGCTACCCGCGTTACCAACCGCCTCCTTGATGGCAGCTGACAGCTTTCTTTCTACCTTTTTCGGTGTCGAGGTCGTTGGCGCTGGAGCGTTACGTGTCCTCGGCTTTTTTCTTTTCGGCTTCGAAGGACTCATCTCTACTGGACTCAGGGTGGTCTCCCTCTCTCGTTTCCTATCACGGGGAGTGGGAGCTGCCACGGCTTCATCAGTCTGAGTGCAGCTTTCGTCTGTCTTCTTCTTTGCCTTCTCCTTTCGGGGCATGGCTCTCGTTCGGGCAGCTCGACCAACATTCTCGATCAAATCCCTATGAAGACATTCGGTCGTCATAGAGTGATCGCGCAGTTCCTTCATGAGTCGCTCCGCTCGTTGTAGCCCTTCCCTAATTGGAAGCCACATATTCCTCTTAGTGCTGCTGAAATCCACCATTTCTTTTATGGTGCCTCGTAACTCTTCAAAGAGATCATACGTATCTGTGAGTTTGGCATCCATTTCTGCGATGTCCATCTTATTCATTGATGCTTCCACCTCCGTCACATCCAAAGGACCACCCAGCTCCTCGCAGACGCTCCTGTCAAAGTACAATTGGTTCCCCCCAAATTCCATGGAACCGGCACCGGCCACCGGGGCCGGTACCACCCATATCTGGGAGGCGTTCCCCTTTCCGCAACCTAGAGAGGCGCCCGATGGGGGATCAGCAACCCCACACGGGAACCATCAATAATGTGCTCGATGGATTCGTTGGTATCTCCACATAATCGGCACCGGTCAACCACGTCTTGATGCAACACGTGTTTGCGATAATTTCTGGTGCTGACAACTTTGTCCTGAATCGCAGTGACGAATCCTTCCGTTTCTGGATACAGGACGCCTTTTCTCAGCCAAATATTGGATGCCTCACTATGCACTTCATATTGATCTAACGTTTTGGGGTGTTCGCCGTGGATGGCTTTCTGTCTCCATTGTGTTTCTAATTCCTCTATGTTTTCTGCCCTGATATTCAAGGTTGTAAAGCGTAACATCTCGCTTGCTGTTGAAATAGTCTCATAACTGTATAACTTGTGACTTACTTACGCCGAATTACTGTGGTGCATTGGTGTCTCGGCATTTCTACGCGGATGATTCTGTTTAATCGTTCGAGGTCATTCTTCGACCATTTGATGACCCCAAAGGAGTACGTGAGAACAGGGATGGCATAGTTGTTGAATGCCCTGATCTTGTTTGCCGAGTTAAGAGTACTCTTCAGAACCAATCTGAGTCTTGTAGTGAAGGCAGTCGTTAGGATTTTCTTAACTATCGTATGCTGAATGCCCTTGGTTTCTAGAATACCCAGGTATTTATATGACTCGCCCTCAGCCATTGCCTCGATGTCATTCACGAAATCGTTCTCTTGTTCTGCGGTCCCTAATTTTCCTCTTATTAAATGCACTGTTCTGCATTTATCTAGTCCAAACTCCATGTGGATATCATTGGAAAACTGCTTTGTGACATCGATCACTTGCTGCAGTTTCTTGTCCGAAGTAGCGTACAGCTTCAGATCATCCATGTATAGAAGATGGGTCAATTGATGACCATCCTCGTTATCATATACTCTGAACCCATGAGACATACTATTTAGAGTTTTGCTCAGTGGGTTCAACGCTAAAAAGAACCATACTGCACTGAAGGAGTCTCCTTGGAATATACCCGTCGTAATGCGTATTGATGTAGTTATCCTTGGTTGTCCATGATCAAAATACTTTATTCTTGTACCCCAAAGAATCATCGCATGACTTAGGAAGTCAATGATGCGTGGGCAAATTTTGTATACTTTTAAGACTTCAAGCAAATAGTCATGTGGTACGAAAGGAAACGCTTGCTTGTAATCAATGTATGCCATGTGCAAGTTTCTTTGATGTTTACGAGCTTGCGTCATGGCAACAGCGTCTATGGTGACTAGATCTTTACTGCCTCGCGAGTTTTTACAGCATCCTTTTTGTTCTTCTGTAAGGATGTCATTCTCGTCGCAGTGAAAATATACCTTATCTGCTATGATAGCTGTAAGACATTTATATTGTGTTGGAAGACAGGCTATCGTTCGTTAGTAAGGTATTTGTACCAGAAGTTTTACACAATGTCCGGACCTGGAGCTTTCCAGTTACTTGCATTTTTCAAAACCGCTGAAACATCTAAAGCTGTGATGTTAATCAGCTCCATTTCAGGGTTATTGCTTGCTCTTACTTTCTCTAGTTGGAACCACGCAGTGTCCAAATTGCTTTCGTTAGTTTTTCCCCAAACATCCGACCAATAGTTAGTCATGTCTTCCAACTGAGGGACTTCGGTGTCTTGTTGGTTATTTTGCTTTGTACTCAGTTCACGATAAAACCTTCTTTCATCTGCCTGAAAGGTTCGATGTTGTCGCCTTCTTGCACTACTTTTCTTGTACCGACGCAGTCTAGCAGTAAGAACATCAAGTCTCTGCCGTTGGGATTCAATAATCTCATCCAATATTGCTGGTGTCAATGTCTCGATGTACCGAGGGCGGATGATTTCAATAACATGGTGTATCAGCTTTCTGGTTCGATTTCCTTTCTTATATTGAGTCAGTCGACCCAATTTACACCTTACTTTGCTGACATCCATATCCAACCTGATCTTCCATGGTGGATCTCGCTCCCATCCTGGGGCAAAGGCTGCATTTATAGGCCTAGTTCTGCGGCCCAGCGTTCTAACGGTTGCCATAGCTCCACAGTATACAAGAGTTGAGGACTTGATGCTCTCCCACGGTATTTCTGTTCAAGTGGTTGGCTGCAAATAGCTAACGCTAGCCAAAGCATCCTCAGCAGAGACAGTTGATGTTTCACTGCTTACCGTATGTCGCAGATGTTCTTGCTGGCCAGCTGTTTGATCAGTGAGATCTGCCTGACCATCTCGCAGCTCACCATCACCACTGTCGCGCATGCTGCGGCCCCCAGCGGTAGCTCCAGGGGCGCCCCGACGATCCTCGGGTAGCGACAAGCGTTTCAAAATTTTCAAAAGACTCCATTATCATTTATGGGTTTTGGTGTTCCTCTCAGTCACTTTCCTCTTCGTTCTCTGCCTGTCTGGCATGGGAAAGCCTGTCAGTAGCAATGCTACGGCTAACATAGCCGTCAAATTCATGAGAGGAAAGTTCAAGCCCTACCGCGACGACAGCGCGAGAACAACTTCGGTAGGGTACTTTTTTTATGAGAAGTTGTAGGCTCCGGAAGCTTCGATCATGGTTCCTTAAAGAAACCAATCCCAAAGCTACTGGAACGTGTACGTCATCTGCTTCTGCTCCTTCTGCCCTAGAAGGGAAGCAAGAGCGGGAAATCTACGCGTGATAACATCGGGCAACACTGTTCCTTGGAGTCAGGTCTCTAGCCGTGGATGACCTTACGCGGCAGACAAGACAGTTGGAGATGAAGGTTTCACCTCTGGATACTTTTTTAGAGCTACCAATCTTTGTAGAATGTTGAGAGGAACAGTGTTGACGGACCAGATGGAGTGATCCCAGGAGAACAGCCTTTTGCATCCGGTTCGCGATGAAATGAGCCTGACGCGGGCAGGCCGGAATCTTGTTGAGTTGGCTAATAAATGAAGCTTTCATACCTCCAAGGCAGCCGATTATGAGAATTATAAGATGGACTTTGTAGCCTTGGTACAGCTTACTCAGCTCGAAAAGAAGTGCTTGATATTTCGCCTGTTTTTCTCCCTCCTTTGCCGTGATATTACCATCGGCTGGTGCCGAGAATTCAATCACGTAAATGATCTTGTTCTTCAGATCTTGGAGGACAATGTCAGGCTTCGTAGCACTGATACGTTGAGTGGTGGAGAATGAGAAATTCCAGTAGATCTTACACTGATCATTCTCCACAACTGACTCGAGTTCCCCCTGGGCGTATGGAAAGACGGGCAATAGATCAACACCATAGAAATGCCTAAGATGGTAATATATCACTTTTAGAGCTGCATTGTGTCTCTCTATGTACGCGCAGCGTGCATATTTAGAGCATCCACTGAGAACATGTCCAAGTGTTTCGGGCTCTAGCTTGCACGCTCGGCAGTTGGTATCGCGTACAGGTATATTCATTATGCGCTCGCGGTAAACTAAGGTGTCTATGACGCCGTCTTGACAGGCAAAAAGAAATCCCTCGGTCTCCGATCTCAATCCAGCAGACTTGAGAAACATGTTGGTCAGACCCATCGATAGAGATTATTATTATTATTATTATGAGAAGTTGTAGGCTCCGGAAGCTACGATCATGGTTCTCTAAAGCAACCAATCCCGACGCAACTGGAATGTGTACGTCATCCACTTCTGCTCCTTCAGTCCTAGAAGGTAAACAAGAGCGGAAAATTCACGTGAGTGCAACACTGTTCCTTGGAGTCAGGTCTCTAGCCTCGGATGACCTTACGCGGCAGACGGGACAGTTGGAGATGCAGGTTTCACCTCTGGACAAATTTTTTAGAGCTACCAATATCTGTAGAATGTTATGAGAACAGTGTTGACGGACCAGCTAAAGTGATCCCAGAAGAACAACCTTTTGCATCAGGTTCGCGGTGGAATGAGCCTGATGCTGGCAAACCGGATGCCGGGTGCATATTGACCCAACGGTCATCTAACCTCTGAATGAATCCTCTTCGCGCTGGTAAGCTTCTTTGCCAACAGGTAAGGATGTCCCTCCTGAGCTATTCCTACCATTTAAATCGATGTTCTTGCGTCTGTCCGGGGCCATTGCCTGTTCGTCGCCTTGGTACGGTCCGATTGCGGGTGGCACTGCGCGATACTGGTGACGTAACCGCATAATTCGTTGCATTGGGGAGTTAGCCCAAAGCAACGTGGCTTATTATCATTATTAATGCCTCATGGCTTAGCATGGTAGGCGTGACTTGCTCGTTGAGGAAAGGAGTAATGTGAGGTAGGGGGCATAGATTTTTTAGATTGATCTAGAATTCTCGTGTTATTTATTTGAATGGCACGTTCGTTCTGCAACACTGCTCCGACTCAGGTTGCTGATCAACCTCTCTAGCGATCACTCTAGCGGCCCAAGTGGTTCCCCACTTGGGCCCATTAGTATCCAAGGTCTTTGTTTCAGTCGTCATTCACTCTATTGTCACTCTGTTTACAAACTCTTTGCCGCCACATTTTTCTGTCCTGGCATACTACTCTAGCTTCCTTCACGTCCATGCCTTTTGTCATGCAAGCTCTCGTGTTTCTATGTCTTCTTATGTATCTTCGGTTTAATGTGTCATTCATAGATTGTAACCATTCTTTTGGCGGTCCACCTCTGGGCATTCTGTCATTTACTTCACCTTTATACACTTGTTTGTTCAGTCGTTCATCTTTCATTCTTTCAAGATGTCCGAACCATCTTAATTGATTTCTTTTCCATATGTCAGCTAGTGTCTCCCCAGTACCACATTCTTTGAGGATTATCTCGTTTCGGACTTTGTCCATCAGTGTTTTCCCGTATATTGTGCGCAGAGGTTTCATGCCAAACGCGTTAATTTTACTCTTGTCCTTTTCTTGACAGGTTCATGTCTGTATGCTGCTGCATGCTTGTATTCAGTTTATTGAAGATTTTTTGCAAGTCCTCGATTGATTCTGCCATAACAATCTTGTCATCTGCGAAAGCTAACCCACGTACCTTTACTGTTTCGAGGTCTACACCTTCTTCGTTCAAGAAGGTCATTCTTAGAAACTTATCCATAAATATGATAAAAAGCCAGGAAGACATAACGCATCCTTGTTTCACGCCTTGCATAATATTGAACCAGTCACTTAGTTACCCATGGACCATTACATTCGCTTTACTACCTGTATACATATATTGTTTTTATTGCTTGTAGGAGCCATCCATTGACTGCTTACTCTCTAAGGACTTGCCAAAGTTTACTTCTATTTAACTTTTTTCCGGGATCTGTCTTAAGCTAAATATTTGATATGTACATGATCTTCCTGGCATAAATCCACTTTGGGCTTCCCATATCTTTTCTTCTGTAATTTTCATTACCCTACGAATAAGTACTTTTGAGTTTATTTGACTTACGGTACTCAATAAGCTGATACCTCTGTAATTATTGCAGTCGTTTTTTCTCCCTTTCTATAGTATATTGGTATTATAATCGCTTTTCTTCAATCCTTTAGGACTTCTCCCGTCTCGTCACATAAATTTATCAATTCGCACAGCCTGTGATGTATGTAGGGGAGACCGGGCTCGATGAGCATAGTTATCATTTTCAGTGAAGTATTTGAAACCTATAGTAGTTTTTAAAAATGTAGGTAGTTCTATACATTATATGAACCTTCATGTATCAATTTCATAAAAGATGAAGTGTTTCAAAAATAGTAATTGCGATGAAAATATTTGAATTTGAATTTATTGATAGAATAAGCCCAACAGCCAGAGGTTAATTACAGAGCTACAAAAGTGCACAGTATTACTTATATTTATAATAATATATAGTAGAAGTATACTAATAGCTAAATGAAGAGCTATAATAACATGTGTTATATACATACATACATTGCATGCATTATGGTGCTGAATTAGAAATAAATTCGCAAACTATATTGCAAAAAGTATGTACTGATACTGTAAAGAGATCTATATCCTCACGAGAACAGGCAAACACTCTATTAAGGTCATAACACATGGTATACATTTGTGATCGAGGATCTAAGCTGGAAGTTAAGTAGATTGGATCCCTAGATCTTGTTGATCGCGTAGGTGTATTGAAAGGAATAATTTTTAATAGTTCAGGACAGTCAATTATACCTCGAATTAATTTAAACAAGAATAGAATGCCGGCAAATGTCCGTCTGTCCTGAAGAGTCCAAACCTTAAATCGTTTACAAAGAGTATTTAAATCAGACCCCGGAGGAGGGTAGATTCCAATTTTTTTCCAATTAAGGTATTTAAGAAATCTTTTGTGACACGCTTCTATAAGGTTGAAATGCTTATGAAGATTAGAATTCCAAACAACCGAGCAATATTCCAGCTTAGATCGTACCAAAGTTTGAAATAACGTAATCGTTGTTGAAATTTTTTAAAATCTTTTACATATTCTAAATAAAAAACCTAGTGATTTATTAGCGCTAGTAACAATATTTTCCATATGCACATCGAAAGAAAGATCTTGTGTAATTGTAACTCCAAGATCAAGCATTGCAGACACTCTCTCGAGAACTACCCCTTGTATTGTGTATTGAAAGTTAATTAGCTTATCTCTATTGCGAGAACGAGAAATAGTCATAATCCGGCACTTCTGAATATTAATTTCAAGTTTATTAGATGTGCACCAGTCAACAAATCTATTAATATTATATTGAAGGTTCATACATGAAGTTACATCAGAGATAGGATAGGATACCTTAAGATCATCTGCATAAAAATGATCATAGCAATTGAGAAAAGCCGAAAGATCGTTCATATAGATAATGAATAGGAGTGGTCCTAGGTTAGATCCTTGCGGTACTCCAGAAGTAGGGATAAATTCAGCAGAATAGTGTCCGCAATGCTGTACAAATGTGTGCCTTGAGGATAAATAGGAGTGTAATAGTCGAATCATATTATCTGGTAGATCAAGTATTTGTAGCTTACTTAATAATATGGCATGGTCCACTTTATCGGATGCTTTAGAGAGATCAGTGTAAATTACATCAACTTGATTATGTGCAGTTAATAATTGTCGAATATTTTGAGTAAAGCTCAGCAAGTTGGGAGCAGTAGATCGGCTAGGGATAAACCCATGCTGATTAAACGAGATCACACGAAAAGCCACCCGAAATATGAAATTGTAAATACATATTTCGAATATTTTAGAGAATCCACAAGAAACCGATATGGGTCTATAGTTGACAATAAGAGACTTGTCACCTTTCTTTAAATTTTTTTTTTAGTGGAGGAAGCAAAAATTCAGAACATTTTTTAATGAGAGATGAAGGGCTCAGATCAGAACCAGCTGGTTCTTTATTGGGGATCTTTTTTATGGCATTCCGAATTTGCCTTAAAGTTATATAGGTATCATTTAATCCTTCTAGTTGAGTTGTATACATATGGCCATATCATGATCCCTGGAATACGCGTAATGCTTTTCTGTTTATTCAAATAAGACCAAAAGGAAGAAGGATTGGCAATAATCCCACTTTCAATATTACTGTCATACCGTTTAAACGAAGAGCTCAAATCATTATCTATTTTCTTCTTAAGAGTTTTATAAAGTTGTTAGTAATATGGATCCTTGGTTGCATTAAATTTAGATCTATACTTATCTTTTAAGCTAATGTTATCAACAATATCTTTTGTAAACCACGGAGGATGAGTGAATTTATTCCTACTAGTATTAAATTTAGGAACGTCAGTGTTAAATAGCAATGTCGAGTGTATCATAGAAAAGCTTACAAGCCTGGTTTAATGATATAACATTTTCTAAAAACGACCAGTCAATATCATTCAAAGCAACACATAATCCACTAATATCTGCTCTTTTAAAATTTAACATTTTTTGTAGAATGTTATTTGCGAAATTAACAGTATGCGAATCAGATTGAGTAATAAGACTTATAGTTAAAGCAGGGTGATACACATCCTCAGGAACAATTGGAAACTCGCATTTGGTAGTAATATTGTTAGAATTAGATAAGATTAAATCCAAAAGTCGACCATCTTGTTTAAGATATAATTGGTTTCCTTAAGCTCAAAAAATTGTATAAAAGAGGCTAATAATACTGATTTACCATCAAGAATGCCAGAATCACAGAACTTCTTAAATTCAGGTGTATGAAAGTCACCCACAATGAGTAATTTATGGCTCCAAAAGTCACGTCTTAATGTAAAAGCCTCTAATAAGGATTCAAACACGTTGATTGAGGTCATTAGAGGTACGTATAATGCAAGAATGATGTAACACTGAGAGTCTATGTAGGCTTTAGCACCAACAATATCAATATTTGACAAGTCTGTAGTAATTTCAGTCAGATTTAACTGAGAAGAGAGAAGGCTAACATGTATTGCGAGAAGTACACTTCCACCTATCCTAGTAACACGGTCAGCACGAAATACATTTTAAATAGAACAATCAAGAAATTCCGAAGTATTTGTATAAGGTTTAAGCCATGTTTCAGTGAAAACTAAAAATTTATAACAGCGAAGATCTTGAGAAGTTAAAATTAAATCAAATTTTGTGTTCAAACCTCGAGTATTTTGATAATAAAGCAGATAACTATTGAATGCGGGCGATCTTCCTGTTATTACAGTGTGAGAGTCTTGAAAGTAATTATCGCTGGTTCCCCATACTTGTGTATTATTTTTAGGTTCCTCTCGCCTTTTGCTAATCGGTCGTTGAGTATTTTCTTTGTCTGTTTGTATTGAGAAAGTTGCATAGGAGTTCGGTCCATGGAGATTCTGAGCGGAGCAAACATATGTGCCTCTGCAGAGTTCACTGTTGAAGATTGTTTCTTTTTGGAGATGAAGGCACGAAGTACTTCCTGAGCCATATCTATCGACTGAAATACAATCTTTACTGGTCTAATTATACTGGAACTTACCTGTTTTCCAATTCTCATGTGTCGTTTTATTTTATCAAAAATATCAGCATTGAGTGGAAAGAGAACTTTCATAATATCACTAATTTTATCTTTGTCAGACAGAGATGTTGTTTCTGGTAAACCAAATAAACTTACATTAGATTTGCAGTGTTGACGTTTCTCCATTTCAATGATACAATCTCGAGAAATAAATGTTGAAGATGTTTGTCCATCCTGTTTACTAGTGATTATTTTAGACTCAAGTTCCGCAATCTTTTGATCATGATTTAGAAACTTAAAATCAAAATCTTCAATTTGAGTTTTCAGCTCACCTGCGACTTTTTCAATAGAAGTAATCCTCAAATCAGATGAAGCAATTTGCTCGGAAAGGTCGTCTACTTTTGTTGACAGAGAGTCGACAGAATTTTGAACATGAAGAAAGTTTTCACGAAGATCATCGCGATGAGTTTGGAGCATGGTTTAACGACATCACTTATTGCACTTTTCAATGTTTCGAGGTCAAATAAAAACTGTCCGCGCTCTGAATCAACAGGCGATGTTTTTCTAGAGCCACAACATCTAGCAAATCGGCCATCAATTAGGGTTTTTAATGTAACAGTACATGCCTCGTTATATTTAGTTCCACAGCCGGGGCAACTAATAGTTGTAGAATCAGGTGTGAAAGGTTGTTTACATCTGCCATAAGCACAGAACTCACTTGGTATTGATGAAGCACTAGGATTTAGCGTGTTTTGAGACACTCAAAATGACTCATTTCTTGCGAATAAAAACTTTTCTGCCAGCTCCATAAAAAAGTTATGACACGCATGGCAAGAGCGTCTCATCTCACCCCATGAACCCGACCCATTCCGCCCCAAATCACAATTATGATTAAAACTTCAATATTACCTGTTTTTACTTATTAATTGTGTATAAATGCGTTAGTACATTCAAGTTCCGTAAATAAACTTCACGATAAACTTTAGTTTAAAAATATTATCGATTATTTTCAATCATTTCTTTTCGTTCTATGTTATCACAGAATAACAGGATTCAGGTTTTGAAATTTTAATCATTTTTATTTTTACCTTATCTACTCTATTTAATTTTTTTCTTTTTCCGAGAAATTAGAAAATCATTATTACTGTTATTTCTGAAAAGAACAGCAACAAAAATCACATATTTTGAGCGAAAATTCAGTGTCTCATTTGACCCCGCATGCTTATCTCGCCCCGGTCTCCCTTACTCGCCACCGTATTTAAGCATTCCAGCGCTAATCCTGCCTACACCAGCAGCCTTACCGTTTTTTAAGTTCCTAATTATATATCTAACCTCAGTGACACAGACTTTTTCAATTGGGTTTCTCATGCTGACAAACTCTATACTATTACTTTCCTTCATATCTTTAAATCACGAGACCGAACGCGCGCTGAAGCGCGCGCGTTTTTCTTATTCCGATTGATTAAAGTTTTGAAAATTGGACCTAATGATTAATGTTTTTCAATTGTTTATTATTATACTGAAAGTAGTATGAAAAATCACGAAAAAACAGTTTAATAATAATGAAAGAAATGTTATAATGTTGATGTGTACACTGTTAGAAAAATGTGTATGATATTTAATTTACATGTGTGTGAAGCAAATATGCACTACCGCTACTGAAATGTAACATACATGGGTTTCGTGAATTTAAGATACATGTGTATTAAATTTAATATATAGGTCGATATAGCAGTGTGCATGAAAACCCAAATTGCTTTCATTTCTTTAAATCTTGTCAAATATTCTCAATTAAAATAATAATCTAGAATTCGTTGACTGAATTGTTATTTATAATGAAATTTTTACGTACTGGTGGAATTTTTTCCAAAATCCAGTGTAAATAGTACAAATTTAATGCTATTACAGTTGATTGTATGTTATGTCTGTTATTTGTTCGCTTATTTGATATTTTCGACTTAAAATCCAGTCATATTTTTTGTTAACTGGAAGAAGGTATCATGTTTTATTATTTATAGTCGAAAATTTATGTTGAACTTTTTTTGAATTTGTGTAAAATGTAATTATCCGATTTTTGTTGTAAGTGATTAACATGAATGTATATGAAATTTAATATACACGCTCTTAATGGCAATTTCATATGATTGATATATTAATTTTAATACACATGGGTATATTAAATTTAATATTATTTTTAACAGTGTATATCGTATTCGAAATAGAATGTATTTGAATAATTCTGTGAAAACATAATTTTTAACAAAGTTATATTGGCGTTGTTCTCCTAAGAAAATCTTTAATGATTGCCAACACCTAACTTGCGAAAACGCCACGTACAATTGTCCATGATTGAATACATCTTTACGAAGATCTACTCCGATGTTATCAAAAGTTTGTCCCTGACTTTTGTTAATAGTCACTGCAAATGCCAAGCTGATTGGAAATTGTCGTCGTTTGAAATTAAATGGATAAACATCTTCACAATACAGTGTGATACGATGAATGAATACAATTTCTCCTGCTTTATCACCTGTTAAAATTCGGCATCGCAAAAGATTATTTGCAAGCTCTAGTAATTGCAAGCGCGTCCCGTTACAAAGACCTTCGTCAATACTGAGAATACGAATCAGCATAACAATGCAATTATTTCTTAATCGTAATTCATGCGGTGGAATATTTGGTGGATTCAATGTGTTCAAATATTCTGGCAGTATTGCGTCGGTGATATCCCCATTATCACAGTTTTGAACACTATCGGCACTGGCATGAAGTCGTTATGTAGTTTTATCTAATAGCTCAACTATAACAATGCAATTATTTCTTAATCATAAAATGATATAATTTTGAACACTTACAAATTTCTCTGAAAGAACTCTGGAATTTTTGAAAATAGCAGTTCCGTTTTTAATCGAGAAAAGTACCGCGTTTCGAAGAAGTTTCACACGTTTTTCAATCGAAACTAACAACCGAACACGTTTTTTAATAGAAACTAACAAAGCCGACACGTTTCGAAAAATTTTGTGCCCTGCAGTGGGACTCAGATGCTGTTTTGAAGTCGAAAATCGAGCAGACCTCTCTTTCTATCTCCATACATTAGAAAAAGAGGTCCGTTCGATTTTCGACACGCTATCGGAATCTCACTGCTGCTCAGCTGTTGTTAGAACCGGAAAAGGATCGACGTTTGGTACTGGACCATGAAACCATAATTAACAAAATACAACCATCAATATAAATCATGTAATTATATGACTGATAAACCATACTAATATCATTATTGTTTATTGGTTTATCATAGTAAATAATAATATTATCCATAAATAAAATTATTTAAAGAAACCAAATTCAAATGAGGACGCGGAATTTCCGAGCGGCAAGTATCGGATGTCGAAAATCACAATCGATAACTACACGATGAATCAGAAGTGCGGAAAAGGCGTTACGATCTTGCGAGTTAGACTCAATGACTGATTTATTGGTTTATCATAGTAAATAATAATATTATACATAAATAAAATTATTTAATTAAACCAAATTTAAATGAGGACGCGGAATTTCCGAACGGCAAATATCGATTGTCGAAAATCACAATCGATAACTACACGACGAATCAGAAGTGCGGAAAAGGCGTTACGATGTTTCGACTTCGACTCAATCATCTTTTTAGAATAGGATAGTTTCATGGTTCCTTCAAAGTCGTTTTCTATTTTCTTCTCTTCTTCTGTTCTGATTTTATCTTTACTTTCCTTGATTAGTCGATTATATAGAATATCTAAATCGCCTAAAAAGTGGCTAAACATTTAATTAACAATCACTAAGTTATTACTACAAATTACAATTAAAGTTCTGAAGCAAAATGTGCAGAATTTTGTCCTATATAAAAAAAGTTCTTTTTTCTTCTTCCACATAAAAACGCAAGTTTGCTTAGAAAATAGGGGAAAAATGCATTTTTGACATTTCCCGCTTTTACATCTGTGAGCTAAAGTTTTCCATAAAAAAAGTCGTAACTACAGATGTGAACATAAGTAAGGTATATATTTCACGGAGTACATGCAGAATTACGATAGGACCATTACTTCATTTAATATTGTTTATTTTTTCTACTAACTTCAACGGTCTTTTTCTTATCGTAACTTCCATGCGTGAAGCTCATACTTCTTACGCAAATTATGTAATATTTCTACAATTCTCCTGCAAAGAAGGACCCCAAAATCCGCCCCTTTTCTTGCGCCCAACGTCGTTTTTAAAGGAAAGAACATACATTGACGCAACAAAGCTCAAAATAATCATCAATGCATGCTGTAACCGGGTTTGTCATTAGTTTACCCTTTCAACCCCTTTTACCTTTGGAAAATTGAATAAAACCTCTAACAGGGGTAGTTTTTTGGGTTTTAAGGTTTGAAATGGTGCCAAGTAAGTAGAATTAACGTAGTTATTATACACGTACACTAATTGATTTTACCTATGGACAAAAAAAATAATTCAGAAATATTTTACACGTTTTTGTTTATGACGTATTTACCACTCACTAATAGGGGTAGTTTTCCAGTGTTAAGAGGGGTTGAAAGGGTAAACTAATGACAAGCCCGGTTACAGCATGCATTGACGAATATTTTGAGCTTTGTTGCGTCAATTTAGGTTCTTTCCTTCAAAAACTACGTTGGCCGCAAAAAGAGGCGGTTTTTCGGCTTATTTTGGGGTCCCTCTTTTTATAACGTCTTCAACATAATTTATAATTGCATACACACATTTTAGACCACAATGTATGAATGCTTGGAAAATGGAAAATTCTGAGTGCCATCCTAGGTACTAATGATGTTTATATCTTCTATTGTGAATATTCCACTGTCCTTCCGGGGTCCCTTGAGCCCAGGTCATTTCTGTGCAAATGGTGTCTGATCAGTATACAGCAGTAGCAAATAGTGTTCTCATTTCTTGTACAATCTTACAAGACGCATTATGAGACCCGAATTGAGACCTATCTATTTGCTTACTGTTCAGTCTGAGAACTGTTGATCTTCAACATGTTGTTATTAAGACTATTTGCAATATCTGTACACAAATCGACACTATTGGGATTTTTCTGAACCAAAAAAATAACTTTAGGATACCGCGCTGATCGAGACTATAAAAGAAATACATTCAAGTATTCAGCAAGCTTCTTATTTTTCCACTGATATATAAGTCTGAGAACTGTCGATTTTTAACATGTTGTTAACAAGACCATTTGCAATATCTGTAGAAAAACCGATATTATTGGGATTTTTTTCTGAACCAAAAAAAAAATAACTTTTAGGGTACTGCGCTGATTGAGGCTACAATGAAATACATTCAAGTACTTAGCAGACTTTTTCCCACTGATCTATAAGTCTGAGAACTGTCAATTTTTAACATGTTGTTAACATGACTATTTGCAATATTTGTACAAAAATCGACATAATTGGGATTTTTCTGAACCAAAAAAATAACTTTAGGATACCGCGCTGATCGAGGCTATACAAAGAAATACATTCAAGTATTCAGCAGACTTATTATTTTTCCACTGATATATAAGTAAAAACTGTCGATTTTTAACATGTTGTTAACAAGACCATTTGCAATATCTGTGGAAAAACCGATATTATTGGGACTTTTTTCTGAACCAAAAAAAAGAACTTTTAGGATACTGCGCTGATTTAGGCTACAATGAAATACATTCAAGTACTTAGCAGACTTTTTTCCACTGATTTATAAGTCTGAGAACTGTCAATTTTTAACATGTTTTTAACATGAGTATTTGCAATATCTGTACAAAAATCGAAATTATTGGGATTTTTCTGAACCAAAAAAATAACTTTAGGATACCGCGCTGATCGAGGATATACAATGAAATACGTTCAAGTACTCAGTAGACTTCGTATTTTCGTATTTTCATTATGAGGCTTTCTTTCGAGATGAAAAAAAACGAAAAAAGAAATGTGCCTTTTATCCAAGAAAGTCACATTTGTTTTTGAATTTCAGTTTTGAAGGTCAGATATTTATTTGTTCCAAAAATTCTCATGATCGGTGCAAAGGGCGTGAAAAAGCTTATCGGAACTATGCCGGACGTAATTTTGCTATCGCCATTAGAAGAGTTAAAAATTACCTGTATATGCGATATCCACGAAAATCATACTCTTTAAGAAAATGGGATTTTTATTTAATTCTGTTTACCAAATTAGTGTTTAAATGTCTAAAGTATATATTTTAATATTTGCAATTCCTTTTCTTTTTTCTGTATTATTTTATTTTTCGTAAATAAGAGCAAAAATTAAATTCCCTAATTGAATTTATTTACAAATTATGATGTATGTAAACCGTATTTTTTATGCTTCTACAGTATGTATTTTTAATTAACTGTTTCAATTTGTATTTTTTACCTAGAAACAAAGCTCTCAGACAGAATAGTTAACAAAATATACAATGTAAAAATATAAATTTCGTTTATCAATAAATTATTTTGAAATAAAACAAAACGGTAGAAATAGAAAAGTATAGTTGACAGTGCACTGTTGTACTTCGCTCTACTGTGGAGAAGGATTCTATCCTTTCCCCGGCTGCGGAGAGGCGATCACATTACAAGGGGTTACTTTTTTAACCTCTCGTCATAAAAACATACTTAGTACCTACGGCCGCCTTCCGAATTTTCCTATTTCCAAGTATTTTTCACATCGTCATATAAAATACCTTTTTAGAATACTAACATATCTTCTGATTTTTTTTTTAATTTGCAGGTGCATTGTGCAAATATGAAAGACATTTTTTACGAAGTATGAACGAAAATCTAAGACTCTTACTATGCCAAAAGTAATGTAAAACATAGGGAAATTTGTTAGCAATGTTTAATAAAATAATAGACGTATTGCAATTTCGCATATACTGCGTGAGAAATGGTCCTTAATCATGATCAAATCCCCATTTCGGACTTCTTTTTTGGATAACTGTAGCTGACACGTGTACAATAGGGTGGCTCAAAATCACTTTTTTTTAGAGGGCAACGTTCCCCGCCATTTTGTTCCAATTCCGAAAAAACAAAATCCCTAATTTTTGTTTCTTCGTTTTTTGGATTTTAACCGCTGCCGGTTTTGACTTGAAGTTTCCCATGTAAAATGCATGGGGAAAAATCTCTTTTTTCAGTTTTTGAAATAATTGTTTAGGGTTTGAAAAAATGTGACGGGAAAGTATAGAGGCTTGTAGAGAATTATCGAACGAAGAATTTCATGTATCGGACACATGGGTTTGACACCCCTAACATACCCTTCAAATTAAAAAGCTGTACGCTTCAGGAAAGAGTTTGCTTTTTGTAACGTACACATAGGACCAAGTCCGGTTGGATAAGGCTGAAGGGTACTTTTCGCATATTTATCCGGCTAGGTACTTTCTAATTTTTTATTATTCTTCATGAAGTTTTAACTTGAACCACGAGGTTTGTCAGTAGTTTTAATTTAAATTATTTCTAGATTATCTCTCTTAATATCACTTTCAAAGTGATTTCAAATGGTACCATTACTTCTCGAATTTTATTAACAGCAAATATCAAAACGAAACTGATACAATAAGTAAAAAAGTGACTACAATTTTCAAAGCAATGGAAGTAATACAAATTTTGAACATTTTTACGTTCTGAGTTGAGCAATTAATTCAATATTTCATTCTGTACCATTTGAATTTTGGAGTCAAGATTAAAGAACTTCAAATTAGAAAAAAAAGCATTTAGAACGTTAAAAGTGTTCATACACTTTTTCATTACCTTTTCTTTCTAACTACAAACAAAAAAATCTGCATGTGATTCATAATATTATGCTTTAATTATTACAAAATTAATTGAAACGTTATAAATATAACAATACTATTTTCTCAATTATTCTGGATTCCATTACTCTTCTGCTCACTCTCACTGATTTATATTGCTGTTTAAAAGAGACAAACGACAGTCGTCCATAGTGACTAACGTTTCTCCGGTCATGATAGGATTACTCAGAGTCTAAAGTAATCGGAGGAGTAGTCACAGTGATCACGGAGTAGTCCCTTTAGCGGCCTGTATAGTAATCGGCTATCTGACTCCCTGAGAGCACAGCCTCTCGAATTAAACACAACGCGGGCTGGTGCAGAAAGGGCAAGCATAAGAGAGCAGAAAAATTTGAATTCACAAATCCAACTTCACACTGTCCTAAACACACATTTTATACATGGTGAATTTGGTTTTCTAAATTGAACTTTTTCTGTTCGCTTACGCTAGACCCTTCCCAGCTAATTGGACGCATAGACAAAAATTAAGTTTCTTTATTCGCAGTTTGTAATAGGGATGAAAACTTTCTTTAAGGAGTCGAAACCACTCCCTGGAAGTTTTATAAAAAAAAATGTCTTCTGTCTTTGCATCGTAGATATACTCCAAAAGCAGTAATTGCGGCACACTTTTTCTTTTCTGAAGACTAAAACATTTTGTTATGAGATCTAAGTTACCAGAAAAAAATTAAGAGCAAGTGCATTTACACCTCTAAAGCAATGATACCATTGTAATATTTTTTCCCTACCTAAAAGATCTTGAAATCTTTTAAAATCTTTAAAAATTGACTTTTTAGCTAGTTTCTTAGAGCTATTGACATTCAAATCATTTGTATTGATTTTGAATTAGAATAAAATATTTACAACTGAAATATTGCTTCTTATTTCGCGATAAAAAAATTTTCGGTGTCTGAATTGAGTGAACATTTTTTCTTATTTTATTTCAATGTCGTTTAGGCAAAGAAAAAAAATTTTGATTGCATTATTGCTGTAGAGGTATAAATTTACTTTCTCATAACTTCTTTCCTGGTAACTTAGATCTCATAAAAAAATTTGTTGGTCTTCAAATAAGAAAAATGTGTCTTTTGTTGCATTTGGACTGTATCTACGATGTAGAGACCCAAGAACATTTTTTGTTTTTAATGAAATTTTAGGGGAGTGTTCTTGAGTCCCAGAAGGAAGCTTTCATCCCTATTAATATTTAAGCTTAGCATATACTTTGGTTAAGGTTACCCAGAATACTAAGGACCCTCTGCCCGGTTGATTGGCGTTTTCTATCCCCTTCACTCTCTTAGTAATTTACGCTTGGCAAAGTAACGTTAAAAAAATTCCGGTCTTTCAATTCTTATTGACAATTAGATGCTTTATTATTTTCTAGCTGTTGTCCAGAATTGTTAGTGACAATTTGGAGTTTATTTTTTTTTTTTATGAATGCCCTGAACCATAAGAAACACCTTACCGAAAGGTGGTCGTTTTCTACTACCCCCTACACTCTTAATAATTTACGTGTCACATAATATCGTTGAAGAAATTCCAATTTGTGAGGACATCATCCCGGAGATCATTGAGTTCTTACAAGAATCATTCGTGCCAGACAATTTGACGATTTAGGAAATTTGTCGATAAAAAGTCTCAATCATCCCTCGAGGCTAATTAAGATTGATGCGCCACTGCGGAGGTGGTTTGGCGGAATGTTGAAACATCATCGCCTAGTGAGTGGAATTAGTCTAAGAAACAGTGGGGTCGACTACTTTGATGATTGTGGAAATTTTTCGATCTCACTAAAAAGAGATAGAAAAATATTCCTAGCATTCCTCGAGGTAATTTCAGATCCGTGTCACTTTGGAAGTGTTTTTTGGGGGATATCTTAATATCAGTACCTAGTGCGTTGAGTTTATTAAAAAGTTAATGGAACCAACTATTTCGATTATTTTCGACATTTTATTATTTCTCTAAGCAAGCAATAATCACTGAAATAGGATCAAATAATTTCTATTGAACTCCTCTAGTTGGAAACAGCTGAGATGGGTTTCGTTAAATGTAACAGGGGTAGATTTTTAATAATATTGATTTTTATTTTAAGGTTGGAGATACAGTTTGGAGTCTTGCGAAGGTGACGTATGTGTTTATTTTTAATTTGCAAATTTTCTGGTTCTATAGTTTAGAGTCTTGCGAACGTGACTTATGTGTTTATTTTTAATTTGGTGATGTCACGGAATTGTTTGGCGTGGAAATATTCTTTTCCAAGGCAAATATGAACAATTAAGAAAATGGCGTAAATTTTTTGAAAAAACTAAAAATTGAAGTTTCTCAAAAAAGACTCTTTAAAATGAGCCTAAGAAACTAACAATGTTGACTGGTTCTCAAATTATCATTAAAAATACAGAGGCATGCGCGAGACGAAAATCGTCTTCATGTGATTGCCCGGTTTACCAATATGAATTTGAGGACTGTGGTTTCAAGGAGGCAGATGCAGCTCTCGTATTTTGTGGCATTTTTCGACCTGAGACCAGGTACCTGTTGCAGCTCTTCTGCTTCGTTCTTCTCGGATTTTTCTTCTGTCTCGATATCTGGTTCATCTTCTCTCTCTTTTTCGTCGATCTGATCCTGATTTTCGTACTCAATATCCTTCATTTGCAACTTGACTTCTTTCTCACACTCCCTCAGTTTTTCATGGAACTGAACGTCTCTGGACATGATAACTTTGTGGTTGCTTGGAATATAAATTCTATAACGCTCATCGCCGTCATATCCCACAAGGAATCCTTTCACTGCTTTCTTGTCCATCTTCTTTCTCCTCTCAGCTGGCACATGGACGTAGCAGGAAGCTCCGATGATGCGCAGATGTTTAATTCTGGGTTTCTTCTTCATCCACGATTCGAAGGGACTTATTCCCGCTTCTGACGATTTCCCGGTCCGATTGAGTATGTAAATGGCGGACATCACGAGCTCTGCCCATATTGCATCTGGAAATTGAACGTCAGGATTGGAGTATTTGAAGGTTCTTGCCATCTCGACCGTCGTTCGATTTTCGCGCTCAGCACCACCATTTTGCTGAGGTGTGTATGGTGCTGTGAGTCTTTGCGCAATTCCGTTCTCCACCAGGATGCTTTTGACCTCTTCGCAGTCGAATTCTCCTCCGTTGTCACTGAGTAGCTCCTTGATGTTGTGCCCGAGTGTCTTTGCATGTGCTAAAAACTGTTTCAACACGATCTTAACATCTGATTTATGTTTGATTGCAAAACCGTATCGATATTTTGTGTAGCTGTCTTTGAAAATGACAAGGAATCGTTTTTTGGTAAAAGATTCACAAAATGGGCCTACAACATCTGTGAAGAAAAGTTCTCCAGGTTCCGTCGCCTATACTCTGGTGCCAAAGGGTAAACGATGCGTTTTGCCAAAAATGCAGGGCTCACAGAC
This sequence comes from Andricus quercusramuli, assembly GCA_932178445.1. Classification (NCBI taxonomy): domain Eukaryota; kingdom Metazoa; phylum Arthropoda; class Insecta; order Hymenoptera; family Cynipidae; genus Andricus; species Andricus quercusramuli. Next base: position 212,563 of record CAKNXH010001267.1, on the reverse strand, counting down.
TTCTCGAACTAACTTCACTGTGATACCCAATTCTCGCTTAAGCATTTCTTTTACGTGTTGCTTGTTTTGATGTCCCCATCGCTCGTGGTACAGCTGCAAGGTCGAATTTTCTGCTTCTGCGATGTAGACTTTTTCCGTTTCTTCAGGAATGACCGGCTCAATGGCTGCTTTGTACAAGGTGCCGCCTTTCTCACGACTTCCACAAAGAACTGTTGTTCCGTTTACTTCCAGCCAACACTTGGTTGCAGTCGAGTGAAATTTGCTGTCTCCGTTCCTGTCTTGCGCTGCTATAACTGAGAACAAATTTTTAGAAATCTTCGGAACATACCACACATCGGTTAATTTCATCTTTAGAGTAGAACTCTCGGTAAAAGACAAAATGTCGATGGTTCCTTTTCCAATGGCCTTGAGAGCTTCTTTTCCAGCAGCTTTGATAACGCAGGAGTTTTTGAATTCTTGAAACTCGACAAACTGGTCTGGACAATTCGTCACGTGCTTTGTGGCACCATTGTCAATCCACGAAACCGATGAACTCGTCGCGACTTGAAATATATCTTCGCTGATGGTACACAGGGCGACATCTGTTTCCAGGGCGTTGCTCTGCGGGAAATTCTTCTTCGGTCGTCCGTCCTCGATCCACTTCTTGCACGTAGTTACCCAATGCCCTTTTCTTTTGCAATAGTTGCATGTATCGTTCTCACTTTGACTTTTAAGGCCCTCTAAACTTTGATTTCCCACGTTTCGCCAACAATGCCTCTCCACTTGCACCCTCGACAGGTTTCTTGAAATTTCTTTCATACATACATAACTGGGTGACCAACTCGTCAAACGTTTTTTCTTCGTCTTTCGATAATAGCATCCAGCTGGATCTGAAATTCTCGAAATCACTCGGTAGAATATGCAAAACTTTGCAGATAAGGATCAGATCTGGTAACGCATTTTCATTTTTCAATTTCAAGCTGTTGTTCAGCTCGTTCCACAAATTTCTCAATTTTGCGACGTGGGTTGAAATATCCTCTCCGTTGCTCCAGCTGAATCCGAAAAACTCTGTACATATTTTAAAAAGCTGATCTTTCGACGATGCATCAAAATTTACTTTCAGCGCTTCCCACGCTTCTCGAGCAGTCTCTTTATCCATGATTTTTTGATAAACTGCATCTGTTACTGAACTTGTAATCATAGATTTTGCGTAGCAATTTGCTTTTCGAAATGCATCACTCGCCTTCTTGTGCTCCTGGTTCTTCTCTTGCGTAGCGCCTGCTGCTAATGGCTCAGGTTTTTCTAACCTTCCATCAATCACGTCCAATGCACCTTCATGATAGTCCAAAATATCTCGTAGTTTCCTCTTCCAAATAGACCAATCTGCCTCACTGGCCAAGGGTTTTATGCGTTTCACCAGCTCCATTTTCTACAAAATGCTGAGATGACAAGACTCCGCAATGAAACCAATCTCGACGTAATTCCACGAAAAAATTTTTTCACGCACTATACTATTCGTGAAAAAAACTTTCACGCACTATACTTTTTACTCGCATGAACTGGAGCCCATAACCTGTTGAGTTTTAACTCAATAAAAAGTCGCTTTCTCTTATATTGAGAACAAACTTTAATTTATTATGTCGAGAAAGAACAAAACATTGTTTAGTTTTTTGACATCAGAGAAACAAGATGGCGACGACAAAAAAAAAAACTTGTCAAAAATAATAATCAAGGCTTTGCAGTGGTGCCATAGAAACGGACAGACCACTATACTCTCGCGCCTTAATTCAAAAACAAATTTAACTTGCATTTAACATTATTGACTTCAACAGCTTCAACGCTCATAGGGACAAATGAAAGTCGCAGCCTCTCCGGTGGAATCCTGACTGTGACGTCGTTCTCTGTAAGAGGCGGACTGCTCTGAAGCTATATAGTACTTATCCGTTCAGTCCCAGGAGAGCGTTGCCTGGGGTGGGATTCCGATGCCTCATTACGATCGGACCTCTCCTTCTACCATATGAGATGTAGACAAGGAGCGATCGAATTCGAAACGATCGTTCTGAAACTGCTCTTTCTATCGTATGAGGTAGACAGAGACGTAGACACCAGACAGTGATGTTGAGCGATTCCTGCGTAATCAGGCATTCTGCTCCTTACGGCAGTTATATGCTCTCAACTCCTTCAGTGTATTTATTAAGATCTGGCGAACAGTTTGGTCGCTGGCTTCGCGTTGTAGTTCCAATAACACGTGTGTCATTACGGATCCCGACTCTCTTGGGCTCCGTGGGTTGCAGGATTTATCGTGGTTTCTCACATTTATCCTATCGTCACTCCCGCGATTGAGAAAACTGATAAGACCGACGCTGTGAACCGCCCTTTCACCCGAGCCGAATTTCATTTTTCTCTGAACGCTTGCAAATCTCGTGCCACTTCGTATATTGATCCTAAGGCGTGGGTCGACACGCTCTTAATTTTCATACCGAAACTTGGAGGAAAAGGCTTTCGCCCGATCTTTCTTACCTGAAACCTTTGTAAACTTTTCAAGCGTTTTATCCAACAAAGACTGGAGTTCAGGACTGAGATGGAGAACTGGATTCCGAGATTTCAGTTTGGTTTCCGGAGGGGCAGATCGTCCATGGACTTGCATTGCCCTGGTGACTACTGTGATTATGCGTGGATTTAATAAGAGAAAGCGTAATCTGGCCCTAGTGATTGACAATAAAAGTGCTTTTAACTGCATCCTTCTGGGAGTCCTGCTCGACAGTATCAGGGTATTGGGGGTGTCGGCCAGAATAATCAACTTCATCTCTTTCTTGACCACTAAGAGAAGGATATTTTTCAAGGAGGGGGAACAGTCAAGAGAGTATCGGAATCCCACAGGGTGGCGTGCTGTCGTCAATCCTCTTTAACCTAGATCTTGTAACATTATCAATTTTCTAACCGGGGATCGATTTTGTGTTTACTGATATTCTCAATTTTATTATCACTCAGTTGCTTGATTTTTTTGTAAAGATCTCGTATTTACTAAAAATTATATTAATTTTTAGTAATAGTAGTGTTGAAACTCAAACTTATGTCAATGCTATTGATTATTATTACAGAGAAATCCGTTCAAGTAGCATTTACTATGTCCTGATCAGTAGATTGTAGCCAACAATATAGATTGTTTCCAATGCTGGTAGGATATTAAAAATAGCCCTGACCATTTTAGAATTATATTTGATTACAACACAATTATTATTTGGATTTAATAACCAGAACATCGAAGTATTATGGATTGACTCAAGGGAGAGATGATTGCGTATCTTGAAATGATTTAATTTTATTTAAAAAATCGCCCTAATATAAAAACAAACAAATTGGATTCTCCTCCAATAGAAAATCAAGAAACAAAACACCCTTCGCACAACGACGTCCTTATCTTGAGATAAATTTCAAAATACTTTACAAGTTCCAATCCAGCTCCAAATTTTTGAACTCAAGTAAAACAACTCACATTCGAATAAAAAATTTAATTATATACATTTAATTTTATCGCACAAAGAGGTCTTTATCGTGAGATAAATTTCAAAGTTGTTACGAGAAAAATTAATTATGAATAAAACATAGGGATGCAACCATGCACTATGAGGTCTTCATCGAAAGATGAAGTGCAAAATCGTTACAAAAATGGCATAACACTAATTGAAAAAAAAATATTACCCCAAAACTTACATCTAACTATTCGAATTCTAACGAATTTCGATAGTTCAGTAGTTTTAATTGAAGGAGGAGAATCTGTTGAGAGTGGCGTCCTTTGAATGACGCTTAGTCCATTCAAAATGTTGTCTTCAATGACAGGTAGATCAACGAGAGACCAAGCTGGTCTCACCTCCCAGATGGTCGAGTAAGAAGTCAATTGGTACTGATACCGGAAGGAATATATTAGGTGCATTGGTCCCACGCCATCCCCACGTAGTAGCTAATGGCATGCGCAATCGATCGTATGATCGAATGATTTTGTGAATCATCCCTTCGCTCTACCTGCATGCCCACTTTTAAGTCAGGGGCGTATCAATATAAATATTCGCTTCCCAAGCAATTCCGTTATATTATCGGTTTTATTAAGTGTAAAAAAAAACCCTAAAATAATTTTTGAAAAATTAAAAAAACTTATGAAATATTCAAAATTGAAAATTTGGTTCCTTTTTTCTTTAAACTTCCATAACTTTGGTGATTTTGATAATATTAAGACGTGATTCTTTTCATTATTAATTACTCAAAATTCAAGTAAATTTGTAAAAAAACTCCATTTTTTATTTTCTTCAATTTTTTTACAGATAGCTTACAATGTACTCTAAAAGTCCTTTAAATATAAAAATAAGTTCACTCTTAGTTTTCGAGAAATAATTAAGAACGTACGCCGTGGCAAGGCGTGCCCAGCGCCCGAGAGTCTAAACTCTGAAGTTCGTGCATATGATTATAATTTTCGTCTATAGTTTACAGGGTTTTCAGAGCACATTGCAAGCCATCTATGAAAAAATTAAAGAAAATCTAAAATTGATTTGTTTTTAATTCAATGCATTTTTTTTCAAAGTGCAAAAAGTTTTTGAAATTAATATTTTCTAAATTTTTTGAAATTTTCAAATTACTAGAATTTCCATAAAAACTACTAACAATAGATTAATTTCTTCAGATGATTTGAACATCAGGTTTGTTATTATTTATTCCGATTCTCATGGCTCGAAAAATCGGCCAATTGGCCTCCTTAGCTGCCGGAGCTGGCTTGTCGGTTCGTTTTATTTAGATTCCGGCTCACAGGGACATTCTGGGCAACGACATGACCGACAGGTGCTGTAGGGATGCTTTCGGGCTCAACTTTAGGATTCGTCGGGGCTTACACAGTGGAAGGGAATATTTCAATCGTGTGACTTTCAAAACAAAGATACCCTAGTTCAAAGGCTTTCGCTATTCGCGTCGCCTTATCAACGTTATTACCTGATCGAGAGCCGCTCATATTTGTACGGGTATTAATTTTATTAGGTTGGGTTAGAACTTGTCTACGGAGTATGATTGTAGTGCGGAGATGAAGGATTTGCCGTACCTCTTTTTTTATTGTCCTTCTCTGTCGAAGGGTCGACCCGCTTTTTTTACTTTTTATCACAGCGATTCTCAAGTGTATTCTATTGTTTAATCTATTGTTTGACCCCAATGAGATGACATCTTTTTAGCTCCAGTTTTGGCCTTGAACAATTTCCTAAATGAAAGTTGTACATGTGGAATATACCATTTTTTCAGTTCATTATTAATGTATTAAAATTTTTTTTAAATGTATGTATAGCGAAAACATCAAAGCATTTGCGTAATTTGAAATTCAAGAATTTTAAATCAGACTAAAATCAAATTCAAAATCTCAATTAACGTCCAATAATCAAGTTAATGGACGATTTGGAGGTCTTTGCTTTCAAGAAGCTGGATTTTGTTTTGCCCTTTTACTTTCGGTATGTTGATGACACCTCATTATGTGTTCCTCTAGCAAAGTTACAGGCAATTTTTGATGCTTTTAACAGTTTTCATCCAAAACTTCAATTTACCCATGAAATAGAGAAAAATAATCAAATCAGTTTTTTGGACGTAGAATTGATTAAAGGTCAGGATGGTAATATTATTACCAATTGGTATAGAAAAAAATACATATTCAGGTAGAATTTCACATTTCTTTTTGGCTCATCCTTTTCAAAACAAAATTGCAGTAATCAAAAACTTAGTCGACAGAGCTCTAGGTTTGTCTTACATTTCATTTTACAAAGAGAATTTGAATATTGTTAGGAATATCCTTTTTCTTAATCATTACCCACAAAAGTTGATTGAGCGACATATCACAATTAGAATTCAACAAATCAAAAAACAAACAAAGTAACATTTTCTCTACGGATAATCAGAAAGAATTAAAGGAATATAGTTCTTTTAATACTTTTGTTCTTCTTTTTTTGGTCAAATTTCGAAAACTATTCAATTCATGTTAAAAAAATTCAATATTCACACTATTTTCCGTATACCATTTAAAATCGATCCAATAATAACTTTTGGTAAAGATCCTTTAGATAAATTTGAAAAGGGTGGTGTGGTTTACAAGATCACTTGCAAGATCTGTAAGATGGCTTACGTGGGACAGACTGAACTTCTTAAGGAAGGATTCTACTTGGAGCGCGCGAAAAAAATGCTATTTTTGTAAATGTTTTTTTAAAACGTTAAGAAAGATATTGATGTAGGGTTTGTTATGTTTAATAGATATACTCTTAAAATACATTAGAAATTTTTTTTTAGTTCATTTTATGCGCTCTATATACATTTAAATGGCACTTGCCTCAAAACCACGTTTTTACCGCTTGTTAAAAAAATCTCCGAAACTACCGAATCGATTGGTCTGAAATTTTTACCACATATTCTATACATATACATCAACCGGTGGTAGCAGATGTATATGAAAAATTTTATATTTACTATTATTTTTTTGCAAAAAATAAGCAGAAAAATTAGAATTTTTTTTCTTTTTTTTTTCGAATTGCCGCCATTTTGTTTTTTTTTTTCATGTAAATGAAAAATCTGCTACCATCGGTTGATGTATATGTATAGAATATGTGGTAAAAATTTCATACCAATTGATTCGGCAGTTTCGGAGATTTTTTTAACAAGCGGTAAATACGTTGTTTTGAGGCAAGTGCCATTTAAATGTATATAGAGCGCATAAAATAAACTAACAAATTTTTTTAAATGTATTTTAAGAGTATTTATATTAAGCATAACAAATCCTACATCAATAACTTTCTTAATATTTTCAAACAAAATTTACAAAAATAGCATTTTTTTCGCGCGCTTAAAGTAGAATGCTGCCTTAATACTAGGGTGAAGGAACACAAAAGTGATGTTCGTTTAGGACGTTGTTATAAGAGTGTTCTTGCTAGACATACAAGAGGGTTTGTTGATATTAACCATGAGTTTTTTATTATTATACCATTAAGCCTTTTCCCTTCCGGGGTAGGCGTGACTTGTTCGGTTGGAAAGTAGTGAAATAGGTATATAGGTATGAGGTTGATCGGTATATGGGTATAGGGTGGATGGGTATGTAGGTGTTATGTATAGATGTTTTAGATTGATCTGGAGTTCTCGTGTTATTCATATAAATTACACGTTCACTCCGCAACACTGCTCCGACCCAGGTTGCTGATCAATCTCTCTAGCGATCACCCCAAGTGAGGAGCCTCACAAAATTATTATGTATGGTTCCCCACCTGGGCCCATTAGTATCCAAGGTCTTTGTTTCAGGCATCATTCACTCTATTGTCACTCTGTTTATAAACTATTTGTCGCCACATATTTCTGTCCTGGCATACTACTCTAGCTTCATTCACGTCCATGCATTTTTTCATGCAGGCTCTTGTATTTCTATGGCTTCTTATGTCTCTTCGTATTAGTGTCTCATTCACAGATTCTAACCATTCTTTCGGCGGTCTACCTCTGGGCATTTTGCCATTTACTTTACCTTTATACACTTGCTTGGTCAGTCGTTCATCTTTCATTCTTTCAAGATGTCCGAACCACCTTAGCTGATTTCTTTCCCATATGTCAACTAGTGTCTCCCCTGTACCACATTCTTCGAGGATTGTCTCGTTTCGTACTTTGTCCATCAGTGTTTTCCCGCATATTATGCGCAGAGGTTTCATGCCGATCGCGTTGATTTTACTCCTGTCTTTTTCTTGACAGGTCCATGTCTCGCTACCGTATAGTACAGTTGGTACGAAAATAGAGTTATGTATGGCCATTTTAGCTTTTTTTGATATGTTTTTATTTGTGAGGATGGACCTTGCTCTACCGATAACCTGCTTACCCTTATTTATGCGCCTATCTAATTCCCCATCTATTTTTCCGTCGTTAGTGAATAGACTACCTAGATATACGTACTTGTCAACTTGTTCTAATTTCTCATCATTTAGAACTATGTTGCATATTGTTTTCTCACTTTTTCCCTCAAACACCATGACTTTCGTTTTATTCACGTTAATTTTGAGGTCCATGTTCTTCATGCTTGTATTAAGTTTATTCAACATTCTTTGCAAGTCTTCGACTGATTCTGCCATAACAATCTTGTCATCCGCGAAAGCCAACCCACGTACCTTGACGGTTTCGAGATCTACACCTTTTTCGTCGAAGAGGGCAGTTCTTAGACACTTATCCATGAATATGATAAATAGCCACGAGGACATAACGCATCCTTGTTTCACGCCTTGCATAATATCGAACCAGTCACTCAGTTTCCCATTTACCCTTACACTTGCTTTACTACCCGTATATATTGTTTTTATTGCTTGTAGGAGCCCTCCATTCACTCCATACTCTTTAAGGACTTCCCAAAGTTTACTTCTATTTACCGTGTCGAATGCTTTTTCTAGATCGATAAATGCACAGAAGACTTTCTTTCCTACTCTCAAACTTTTTTCTGCGACCTGTCTTAGGCTAAATATCTGATCCGTACATGATCTTCCTGGCATAAATCCACTTTGGACTTCCCATATTTTCTCTTCTGTAATTTGCATTACCCTACGGATAAGTATTTTTGAGTATATTTTACTTACGGTACTTAGTAGGCTGATACCTCTGTAATTACTGCAGTTGCTTTTATCTCCTTTTCTTTTGTATATTGGTACGATAATCGCTTTTCTCCAATCGTCTGGGACTTCTCCCGTTTCGATACATAAATTTATTAATTCGCACAACCTGTGAGGTATGTACTCGCCACCGTATTTAAGCATTTCAGCGCTAATATTGTCTATACCCGCAGCCTTACCGTTTTTCAAGTTCTTAATTATATCTCTGACCTCAGTGACACAGACTTTTTCAATTGGGTTTTCTAATGCATTATCTTCTATGTCGCAGTTTTGTTGTCCGATATTTTCACCTCCCAATAGTTCTTTGAAAGACTCTTTCAAAGCGTCTACTCTTCCGTCTATATCATATAGCATTTCGCCTTTGCTGTTTCTCATGCTAGCAAACTCTGTACTTTTACTTTCCTTCAACTGTTTATATAATAGTTTCATAATTCCTTCAAAGTAGTTTATTATTTTATTCTCTTCTTCTGTTCTGATTTTCTCTTTACTCTCTTTAACTAGTCGTTTAACTTTCCTATTTTTGTGTCTGTAATCATTTTTAAGTCTAGTTCTCTCCTCATCGCTAAGACCTGTCATGTTCAGCGTTTTATTGTGCGCTTCTTTCTTTTCTTTTTGGGCTGTCGCAATTTCATCGTTCCACCACGCATCGCCAGACTTTCTTCCTACAACCGCTGTACCACATATTTCGGTCGCAGTTTTGACATTGACATCCCGTAATAAAGTCCACGCGCCCTCTATATCTTTATTGCTTATAAGCGCTTCCCACGTTGCTCTATCTATGCTTTCAGTTAACCTCTTTTTAAACTCTGTTTGCACTTCTTGTCTCTGTAAATTTTCAATTTTTATTCGTGTTTGTTTCGTTTTCTTTGTTTTCTTTGTTCTCCATCCCCGCCCCAAGTTTATTTTGCAGACTAAAAGGTAATGATCAGAATTGCATTCGGAACCCCTCATGACTCTTGTATCTTTAACTAGTTCTCTTAATCTTTCATCCGCAATAACAAAGTCAATTATGCTGTGGCTATTTCCTTTACGCCAGGTGTACATGTGGATCATTTTATGTCTAAACCAAGTATTTGTAATAAATAGGCCCTTTTCTAAGCATAAACTAACTAGCTTTTCCCCGTTATAATTTTTTCTTGTTGGATCTCCAAAATTACCTAGCACCCTTTCTGTATCTGTATCCTGACGTTGGACACCGACCCATCCGTTCATATCTCCTAGCAGAATTATTCTTTCACCTTGATCGCAAATGCTTATTGTATCATTTAGAGTGTCTCAGAAGGCGTCCTTAACTTCCCTCGAATCGCTATCAACTGGTGCGTAGCACGCTACGATAAATAATCTTCTGATTCCTACCTTCATTCTAGCCCACAGCAATCTGGGTGATACAAAATTATGCTCTATGAGATGATGACTTGCTTTTTCACTCATAATTAAACCGACCCCTTGACTACGATGCGATTCGCTATCTACTCCTGACCATATTTCACAACCGCCTTTCAACACCCCATTTCCTATTTTTCTAAATTCGCAACCCTTTTTCTTTGTCTCAGGTACACAAAGAATGTCTAATTTCCTTACGTGCATAGTTTCTCGTAGTTCTCTTATCTTAAGATCATTCACTCCTCTAGCATTCCAAACACCCAGTCTCCATTCATCGCCCGAAACAAGACCTTTACACTTACCGTATGCATGCCTTTGGTCAATCCGAGTTTCAGTCCATTCCGAGGCTACTTTATTGTTTGTATTATTCATGTTTAGATTGTACTCCCAACTATCACCTGTATGCGCGAGATATGTTTTGCGAGTCGAAATCATGTCCGAATTAAGCAGTGATTTGTCTTATGGTGGAGTCAAGCTGTAACGTCAGTCCCTCCAAAACTTCTGTTACTGGGGGAGGGGAGGGGGGGGGATAAGGACATGAGAAAGGAAAC
>CAKNXH010001267.1:173529-188698 GCA_932178445.1 Andricus quercusramuli | reverse complement strand
GCATCGCAGTTCATACTCTTTTTTTTAAAAGCGTTGGGTAGGCACTATACACCCCCAGTTATTTGGAGGGACAGGAGAACCCGATGGCTCATTCCATCCTAGCTTTGAGTTCGCTGAAAATCTGGGAAGTGGACTTCCATCAGGTGGTTTAGTGTTTCATCTTCTCCAAAATTGCTATCGTCAAGCTTTTATGAGTCCGAGGCGAGCCTCTGAATCTTTTGCTAGGATCTTGTGGAGCCTTGCTTTTTCCGGAATACATAGAAGATTCTCCAGTCTTCCTGTTGGTAAGTTCTAATTTTTTTCTTGGACTTTTTCAGAGCTATTATGTAGTGGTCCCAGTCTAAAGACAGTTAAGTCCTGTTTGCCCTATTGTACATCAAGGCCCTCCGCAGAAAATCTGTGGTGTACTCTAACTCATCTATTGTACCGTAGCTTGTAGGGAATTCCACAGTCCTGCCTGTGAGTTTCTCTTTGTATGAGTCCCAAAGTGTGTGGCTGGGGTTTTTGATCATAGAAACCCCCGGCCTTCCAAGGGTAATTGGAACAAGATATATTAGTGGTCCAAGAGAGACTTCTCGTTGGAGAGTTTCCAGCCCACTATCTTGCTCCTCAGTTCTTCCGAGCATAGAGCCAAATCAAGAACCTCGCTCCTGATTTTAATCTGGAATGTGTGACCGTCACCGCGATTAATGATGTTCAGCTCAGTATCCGCTAGGTATTCAATTAAATCTCTTCCTCTTCCGTTGATCCTTTTGCTCGCCCACTGTATGGTGGAAGTTTGCGTTACTGCCAAACAGCTGAGGAATACTATGCCCCTGGCATTGCTGAATTAGGGCCTCGACCTCTCTAGGAGGTGGGGGCCCCTCAGCGTCGCTCGCAAAATATTCTAAGCTGATATATACCTCTAGTCTTTCTCCGCTTTTGCTCGTGAGTCTAACCTAAAAACGGTGAGCCACTAATACTTTCCCTGTTCAACCATGGTTTTTGGATTAGGGCTATGCCTGTCTGCGACGACTGTCATACTCCTGCTTAGAACCGCCGAGGCTCTTTTGCCGTGGTGTAAATTGATCTGCATAAATGAAATTCCCGTGTCAGCCATTGATTGAATAATTCAAGGCGTGTCTGGACGCTTCTGGACCCCTTGCGGAGCCCTGTTAGGTCACTTGCAAGGAGACCCTACCATCCCCTAGGTAGCGTCTGTAGTCTACAGCCTCAAGGGCCCTAATTGAGCTTTCTGGGAGCCTTACAGCCAGAATTCAGCCCGTCACCGTCAGTCTGGTTCTTTGCCTATTTGGGTGTACATCAAGAATCTCGTCTTACGGTGAGGTTTCAGAAATCTAGGCGCCCCAAAACGACCACTGGTAACTTGTGGGTATCATGGATCAGTATGGTCGTTCTGCGGAACCTTTGGTGACATTCAGTCCCTGGATCACCACGTCCAGTCTCTCCTTGAGCCAGAACGCTGGCGTCGTCTCCACCAGCCAGTTCCTCGATCAGATGTCGGTATCCTGCACTACAATGGGCCTCGACCTGAGAAAGATATCAAATTAGGGGACGCGACCCTCGCGGGGTAATGCGTCAATCTCATTTGAGGTTTTCTCCCTCAGCCTCACTCCTTTGGGGTTAGGCAGGCCTCAGGATAATCCGATGTCGTTTCGCTTTTTTCTCTTCACATAGAGACTATTCATCCCTTCCTCCAGGGTGACTTTGTTATTGTCAACCCTGGTAGTTTGCTACACGGCTTCTGATGGAAAACTATACGGAACCGTCATCCTTTGGCGATGGGCTACACGAAGAACCGGAGAAGAAGCCCTTATTATTAAAATCTTCAGTATCTTTTTGCAGGCATATAAGACCCGCGATTTACTATTTACAATGGATCATTTTCAAATGCATGCTTAATGGTTTTTAAGCTTATCTCAAAAGATACAATTCCCACCTCTCTCTCTCTCTCTTTCGCTGAGAGAGCGTAAGAGAGAGAGAGAGAGAGAGAAAGAATTGCATACCGAAGCTTTAATTTTTAGTTTATTTTTCAATTAAATATGTGAGACTGAGGATTAGGGTGGGCCGAATTACACATAAGTTTCCGAATCGAACCGTAATAGCACAGACAACTTGCTGCTCGTCACCCTGTTCGCAATAAAATTTTTTTTTCTTAAATCGGACCATATCTTCCGGTCGCACATCGCGTTCAAAGTTTCGAAAAATCGTCAAAAATCGAACACGATTTGGGATTTTTTTCTTAGTAAGTTATAGTAATCGAATTTCGTTCAAAATCGGTATGTGACCTCTTCTTAATATCCTTCGACTAAAAAAAAACGTTCCCTTCTCATCCCCCTCTCCTGTATGGGTGGGGGGAGGGGCAAATATCGAGCCTCAGCGAGTGTTGACCAATGGCCAAACTGGGTGGGCGGCAGTCGGTTCTAGGAATTCGCCTTCTAGCTGCGCGCAACGTGCCAACCAGACAAGTCGAGACGTGTCGCTACGCGGATTTTTAACTACACATGACGCTTTATTGAACAGACGGGAAGGATTAGTAGAAAAGGTGGAATTTTCTTGAATCCACTTAACTCGCCGTTCAAGGCGCAGTTTCGCTGTTGAAAGAGATCTTATTTTTTGCGTCCAGTGCTGCTTGATGGTCGACAGTTTACACTTGTTCAGCATGTGATTTGCTTTCCTCAAGTTTCAAGCAAGTGCCCTAACTTTTGGAGTGAACTTTTTATTTTATGTTATGTAGCTAATCACACACTGAACATTTGATGCATGCCGTCCCGCCGTTTCAATTTTGAACTGAAGCTGTGCAATACGCTCGCGTGTCTTACTCAGAGGTACCGAAGTATCGTTACTTCTATCGTCGCTAAGCAGGGACACCGCCTTCTCGTAAACTACACAGTTCAGATTCCAGAGATTAACATCTTTGGGGAGCAAATCGCGGAGAGCAGTATTAGCTTCAGCTAATTTGTCCATCCTGAGGAAGACTTTTTGGTGGATAGATCTCCTACTTCTCATGTTGGCATTATCGGCTATCTGCAAAGGTGGTCTTGCTGGAACGGGTGGAATGTTCGCTGGAGGCTGTTGCTCCTCTTCCTGTTGAGAAAGAGCTTCATATCCGTTTTTTCGCAAGAAGGATACCTGATCTCTTAAATACTGAAACGTTTTATGAGCATATTCCGGGTACATATTGTCCCAACGGTCATGTAACCTCTTTATGAATCCTCTCCGCGCCGGTGAGCTTCCTTGCCAACAGGTAAGAAGGTCCCTCCTGAGTTGGTCTGACCATTTATATCGATGTTCTCGCGTTTGTCCGGGGCCATTGCCTGGTCTTCGCCTCGGTTCGTTCCTATTGCCACTCCCAACTGAACCATGGTCTCCATCCGAGAGAGGCTTATTGTGGGTGGCACTGCGCGATACTTGTGTCGTAACCGCATAATTCGTTGCATTGGGGAGTTAGCCCAAAGCAACGCGGCTGACTGCAAGAGCCGGAGCTCTCGGGCCAGGGGGTAGCCACATCCATACGCCTATCTTATTATTATTTTTTTTAAACTTTTTCTCGGGTGAACCCGGTTTTTTCTCATAGCCACGGACTACGTCAAGTGACTGATGAGATGAGGATGTTATAAGTTACTTTAATACGATGTTTGAAATCATTTACGATGATGTTGTAGGTACAAAATTAGGAGCATGGTGTAGTTTGCAGTTTGTCTTTGCCGCTGTTATCCTTACGCAGCAGCCGTGAGTGTTTAAGGTGACAAAAGTCGCCTCTGGATGCTTTCTTAGACCTACCATGTATCACGCCATGGGTTCTTAGTCACTTGCTTCCTGATGGTCTAGGAAGTTTCTTACGATGCGATAGGTGTTTTATAAAACCGCCTTCTGAGCTGCCGCCAGTACCCCACTGACTCCTAAATGTTCAAGATGTTCAGTGCATCCTGCGTTAACATTGCTTGTAGCCGAAATCACAATAGGATGAATAGATGCATGTTTCACATTCCTGCATATTGCCTTTACTTCATGCCTTAGCTCGTCATACTTATGAATCATGGTTGCATAGGTTGCCTGCAAATTTCGGTTAAGCGGACAAGCGATGTCGATGATGTAGACTCATCCACCTTTTTTCTTTCGCATCACGATGTCAGGTCGATTGGCTCGGATGTAATGATCCGTCTGGATAGTCACATCCCAATATAAGAAGTAATCTTCATTTTCTAAAACGGACATTGGAATGTATCTATAGAAAGGCATCCATTCTGTTAAGAGTCCTAGGTTTAGGGCAAGTTGTTGATGTACAATGCCCGCCACATCATTATGTCTGTGCTTATATTCTCTTTGAGCCATTACGCGACAACCATCAGTAATGTGCTCGATGGATTTGTTGGTATCTCCACATAATCGGCACCGGTCAACCACGTATTGACGTAACAAGTGTTTGTGATAATTCCTGGTGCTGACAACCCTATACTGAATCGCAATGACGAATCCTTCCGTTTCTGGATACAGGACTCCCTTTCTCAGCCAAATATTGGATGCCTTCATATTGATCTAACGTTTTGGGGTGTTCGCCGTGGATGGCTTTCTGCCTCCATTGCGTTTCTAATTCCTCTATGGTTTCTGCCCTGATATTCAAGGCCTCCTCTGAGGACAAATTCAAGGGCGTGTAGTCAAGATCGGCTTTACAGATGGTGTTGTAAAGCGTAACATCTTGCTTGCTGTTAAAATAATCTCGCAACTGTGTAACTTGTGACTCACACAGTTTTCTGACATCTACAGTCCCTCTGCCCCCTCAATGTCGTGGTAGAACTACCCTTTCAATCGCCGAATTACTGTGGTGCATTCGGTGTTTCGTCATTTCTACGCGGATGATTCTGTTTAATCGTTCGATGTCAGTGTTCGACCATTTGATGAGCCCAAAGGAGTACGTGAGAACAGGGATGGCATAGGTGTTGATTGCCCTCATCTTGTTTGCCGAGTTAAGAGAACTCTTCAGAACCAATCTGAGTCTTGTTCTGAAGGCAGTCGTTAGGCTTTTCTTAACTATCGTATACTGAATACCCTTAGATTCGAGAATACCTAGGTATTTATATGACTCGCCCTCAGCTATTGCCTCGATGTCATTCCCGAAATCGTTCTCTATCTCTGCGGTCTGGTTAAATGCACTGATCGGCATTTATCTAGTCCAAACTCCATGTTGATATCATTGGAAAACTGCTTTGTAACATCAATCACTTGCTGCAGTTTCTTGTCCGAACTAGCGTATAGCTTCAGGTCATCCATGTATAGACGATGGGTCACTTGATGACCATCCTCATTATCATTTACTTGGAACCCATGAGACATGCTATTTAAAGTTTTGCTCAGTGGGTTCAACGCTAAACAGAACTATAATGCACTGAAGGAGTCTCCTTGGAATATACCCGTCGTAATGCGTATTGATCTAGTTATCCTTGGTTGTCCATGATCAAAATACTTGATTCTTGTACCCCAAAGCATCATCGCACGACTTAGGAAGTCAATGATGCGTGGATAAATTTTGTATACTTTTAAGACTTCAAGCAAATAGTGATGTGGTACGGAAGGAAACGCTTGCTTGTAGTCAATGTATGCCATGTGCAAGTTCCTTTGGTGTTTACGAGCTTGCGTCATGGCAACAGCGTCTATGGTGACTAGATCTTTACTGCCTCGGGAGTTGTTACAACATCCTTTTTGTTCTTCTGTAAGGATGTCATTCTCGTTGAAGTGAGAATATACCTTATCTGCTATGTTAGCTGTAAGACATTTATATATTGTTGGAAGACAGGCTATCGGTCGAAATTCAGATGGATTTTGAGCGTCTGGTTTTTTAGGCAAGATATACGTAGTACCCTGCAGCATAAAGCCTGGCATCAGATCTGGATGTTCGATGATCTTCTGAAAACACCGTGCCAACGCAGGATGCACACTAGTCAGGTACTTGTACCAGAAATTGTGCACCATGTCCGGACCTGGAGCTTTCCAGTTACATGTTTTTGTCAAAACCGCTGAAACATCTAAAGCTGTGATGTTCGTCAGCTCCATTTCAGGGTTATTGCTTGCTCTTGCTTTCTCTAGTTGGAACCACGCAGTCTCCAAATTGCTTCTGTTAGTTTTTCCCCAAACATCTGGCCAATAGTTAGTCATGTCTTCCAATTGAGGGACTTCGGTGTCTTGTTGGTTATTTTGCTTTAAACTCAGTTCACGATAGAACCTTCTTTCATCTGCCTGAAAGGTTCGATTTTGTTGCCTTCTTGCACTACTTTTCTTGTACCGACGCAGTCTAGCAGTAAGTACGTCAAGTCTCTGCCGCTGGGATTCTATATTCTCATCCAATATTGCTGGTGTCAATGTCTCGATGTACCGAGGGTGGATGATTTTAATAACATGGTGTATCCGCTTTCTGGTTCGATTTCCTTTGTTATATTGAGTCAGTCGACCCAATTTGCACCTTACTTTGCTGACATCCATATCCAACCTGATCTTCCATGGTGGATCGCGCTCCTGTCTTGGGGCGAAGACTGCATTTATAGGCCTAGTTCTGTGGCCCAACGTTCTAACGGTTGCCACAGTTGCACAGTATACAAGAGTTTGCACCTCTAACGCATTTTGTGTTGCATTCAAATGCATAGGTAAAATCTTGTTGTTCAGGTGTTCTATTAGTGCACGCAGATCATTTGTGATGTTCATCTTGGGCAGTGAATGCCTTTGTGTTGGTTCTACGTGTCTGAACTCTAGTAAAGCATGACCAAAATTCCTTTCAAGGTGCTGTAGTTTTTCTGGGACTTCGCTGTTTATATCATCGTTTATAATGTCCGGATGTGGTTCTAGTCCATCCGGTACTTGATGTTCATTATCCCTAGCGGCTGTTCCACTTCCATTTCGATGGCAGCTATTTCAACAGCCGAAAGCAATTTGTTTACAGATATTGAGCGTTTTTGATCTGCTAGATTCTGCTCATTTATTCTTGTGGCTAGTTCTGAGTACTAAAGTAAGAAGAGACGATGATGTTCTCTCCTTACACTTTGCCCACTTTTCTTTGCCAAAAAATAAGAGCGCGTCACATCTCTTTTTATATGGTATGTCCATTTTAATCGCCTCCTTGATTGTTGAACCTCTGCTTCTAGCACTGGTTGTATTAGGCCATCTACCTCCGGAGGATGTGGTGGTGCTGGATCATCACCAGGTTGAGGAAGAACATCAATTGCCACTGCTTGTTCGTGTGACGCGGCTTCCTCTAACTGTTGTTCATTGCCGTTCTTTTTCCACTCCAAATCTACCTGCTGTTTAATCTCCATTGCTCGATCTTCTGAGGTGAGTAGATTAGTCCTGATGTCCTTCACCTTAGTGATAAGATCTCTTAATGCGACTTCCTCTATTTGAGGATACTTTGTGGCAAATTTCGTTCTGAAATTTTGTCCTTTTTTGCGTGATGTTTCAAACTTGGCACTTTCATAATAGAGACTCATCAATTCCTCATTCATTGTCGTATCCCAATTGATGCTCTCCCACGATATTTCTGTTGAAGTGGTTGGCTGCAAATAGCTAATGCTAGCCAAAGCATCCTCGGCAGACACAGTTGATGTTTCACTGCTTACCGTATGTCGCAGATGTTCTTTCTGTTAGTGAGATCTGCCTGACCATCTCGCAGCTCACCATCACCACCGTCCCGCATGCTGTGGCCCCAGCGGTGGCTCCAGAGGCGCCCCGACGATCCTCGGGTAGCGACAAGCGTTTTAAAATTTTTAAAATACTCTTCATTTATGGGTTTTGGTGTTCCTCTTAGTCACTTTCCTCTTCGTTCTCTGCCTGTCTGGCATGGGAAACCCTATCAGTAGCAATGCTACGGTGAACATAGCCGTCAAATTCATAAAAGGAAAGCTCAAGCCCTACCGCGACGACAACAGTATCTGTAAACATTTGTAAGCCTATTTCTCTCCTCGCCGCTACTACCTGTGATGTTCAGCGTTTTTTTTTGTGCGCTTCTGTCTTTTCTTTTTGGGTTGCCTTAATTTCATCGTTCCACCATGAATCCCCAGATTTTCTTCCTACAACCGCCGTACCACATACTTCGGTCGCAGTTTTAACAATGATATCCCGTAACAAAGTCCACGCGCCCTCTACATCTTCATTGCTTATAAGCGCTTCCCACGTTGCCCTATCTATGCGTTTAGTTAACCTCTTTTGAAACTCTATTCGCACTTCCGGTTTCTGTAAATTTTCAATTTTTATTCGCGTTTTTTTCGTTTTTTTGTTCTCTTTGTTCTCCATCCCCGCCCTAAGTTTCTTAGGAGACTAAAAGGTAATGATCAGTATTGCATTCGGAACCCCTCATGACTCTTGTATCTTTAACTAGTTCTCTTAGTCTTTCATCCGCAATAACAAAGTCAATTATACTGTGGCTATTTCCTTCACGCCAGGTGTACATGTGGATCATTTTATGTCTAAACCAAGTATATGTAATAAATAGGCCCTTTTATAAGCATAAGTTAACTAGTTTTTCCCCGTTATAATTTTTTCTTGTTGGAGCTCCCAAATTACATAGCACCCTTTCTGTATCTGTATCCTGACGTTGGACACCGACCCATCCGTTCATATCTCCTAGCAGAATTATTCTTTCACCTTGATAGCAAATACTTATTGTATCAATTAAAGTGTCCCAGAAGGCGTCTTTGACTTCTCTCGGGTCACTATCAACTGAGGCGTAGCACGCTATGATAAATAATCTTCTGATTCCTACCTTCATTCTAACCCGCAGCAATCTGGGCGATACATTTCCTTGATCTTTGAGATGCTGTTTTACTTTTTCATTCATAATTAAATCGACCTCTCGACTACGATGTGATTCACTATCTACTCCTGACCATATTTCGACACCGCCTTTCAACACCCCATTTTCTATGTTTCTACTTTCGCAACCCTTTTTCTTCGTCTAAGGTACACGTAGAATATCTAGTTTCCTTACATGCATAGTTTCTCGTAGTTCTCTCATCTTAAGCTCATTCACTCCTCTAATATTCCAAACATCCAGTCTCCTTTCATCGCCCGAAACTCGACCTTTACGTTTCCCGTGTGCAAGCTTTTCGTCAATCAAAGTTTCAGTCCATTCCGAGGCTACTTTATTGTTTGTATTATTCATGTTTAGATTGTACTCCCAACTATCACCTGTATGCGCGAGATTTGTTTTGCGAGTCGAAATCATGCCCGAATTAAGCAGTGCTTTTTCGTATGGTGGAGAGTCAAGTTGTAACGACAGTCTCACCAAAACTTCTGTTACTGGGGGGGGGGGGGGGGCATGATAAAGGAAACCGAGACTCTCAATAGGTTGGTGATTTATGCTGAGAAGGTCACCAGCCTTCAGCAGCGTTGTATTAGATAGGAGTTCATATGTTCCCGTCTGCTGATTGCCGGCCTAGGATTTATATATAAATATGTATATATATATTAAATTTCCACCTGCTTGAAACATTGAAATATTTATAATCATTGAGCTGCAATATTATAATTTTTGGAGGTAATTTAAAAGCATTTATGAATGTTTAAAGATAACGCGTCAAGGAAACCGTCATCAGTTTAAATTTTCGAGACTTCAAACACCGTAAAATATCTATAAAGATTACCCCCCCCCCCCCCCCTTGCTATCATTACAAGAGGTATAAATTGGTATAAAAGAAAAACTCATCTTTTTTAAAAGCGGCTTCGGTCACTTTTATATTCCAGTTTCTAAGATTCACTCCAGTTACGCGATACAGAAAGCACATTTTATAGAGAAATAACCGAACTGTGAAATTTTATATTTGTTTTCTTTCCTGTTTTTGAAAAATCGTCTGACTCCTTGCGGCATTGAAACCAGACTGAATTTTTTTGGACAATGACCGCTTGAAAAGCAAGGGTCCAATTACGAATACATCTGTTTTAATTTAGACCGTGAAAGAAAATTTTGAGTGCTTTAAAATTCTTTGGAAAAACCTTCGAATATGTAAAAAAAATCTTGAAATACTGTGTTTGAGAGCAAATTTCCTGAAAAAAATAAATTAAAATATTATTGTAAAATTCAGTGGATAGCATTGAAAAAACTTCAAAAAATCCTTGAAATCTCATGATGGCCCTCAATTTCTTGGCAATGAATTCTTTTAAATTAGAAAAAAAGGAGTTGTATATAAATATATATATATATATATATATATATATATATATATATATTAAATTTTCACCTGTTTGAAACATTGAAATATTTATAATCATTGAGCTGCAATATTATAATTTTTAAAGGGAATTTAAAAGCATTTATAAATGTTCAAATATAACGCGTCAAGGCAACCGTCATCAGTTTAAATTTTCGAGATTTCAACCACCTTAAAATATCTATAAAGATTACCCCCCCCCCTTGCTATCATTACAAGAGATATAAATTGGTATAAAAGAAAAACTCATCTTTTTTAAAAGCGGCTTCGGTCTCTTGTATATTCCACTTTCCAAGCTTCACTTCAGTTACGCGATACAGAAAGCACAGTTTCATGACTCACATTCTTCTTTCTTTCGTCAACTGGGCGTCCTAACTTCAGCTGTCAAAAACACTGCGGACATAACTCGCTCAGTTTTACTTTTGCATGACAACTTTCTTCGGCGCAGTTGCAAATTAACTGCTCTTGATGCGAGGCGGACTCCTTAAAAGGATGCACATGACCGCCTGAAATTGAGGTTCCGCTGGCTACGTTCCAAGCCACTTTTTCGTAGCCCTTTTGCTCCAATCCTTGTTCGAGCGAAAAACTCCCAATTCACAGGAAACCGATGCAATTTCTATAAATTATTTTATTTTCTCTTTTTCTTTTCTTTTTGCAGTCCCACACGATTCTTCTTGTGCAACCAGGCAACAGGCCTGAGACGAGAACCTATTCGGATTATGAAAGTGTCAACGAATGTATGGAAGGTAGGTTTGTACTACATGTGTATAGTTTTCAAATTTGGAGAATTACAGCTGGTAAAAAACGTGCCCTTATTTAGTATATCAATCAATTTTTGTATTGATCATTCATTACTCAAAACGTTTCGCGTGCTAAATTCGAAGTCTTTATTAATGTTTAAACAAATTCCCTTTCCCGTTTCAAAAATGGTGTATGCATAAGCATTTAGAAATTGTGCAGACATTACATAAAACTAACCTCCAAAGTTGTGTAAAAGCTGTAGTTTTTCAAAAGTACTACTCATGCTTGTGAGCAACGCAGGTTACAAGGACAGTAAAAACGTGAGCAAATGATTTGACATGGATGAAGACTGCACATGTGGATTAAAAAATTTAAATTATTCAATAAAACATGATTATAATCGATCTCTCGAACATCACGCTCCCAATCCAAAGGTAAAACTGACGTTTTCAAAATGTCAAATAAATTCTACAGTATCGTGCCATAAACTAGTAAGAAAGGTGTGTCACATCGTCCGTGTAACACTGGTTACTTACAGTTCTATTGCTATTCACGGTTCCCTATATTTCAAAATACTATTTTGAGTGGGGAAAATAGAAGTGATGGTGAAAAAGCACCATCTGGACTTTGAGTATATTTCACCTCACTGCACATGTCTGTACTAGAACACATGCCACATTTTTGTTATAGTGAAAACATCAAGAGAAACTTGAATGAGTTTTTATTTTCGATAATATGGAACATTTTTCTAAACAGTATTTTTCTAAAGTTGAAAGTTGGCTTTCTAAAAGGATACATACGCAATTTCTGCGAAAATGAGATTATGGGCGCAAAACAGTAGTAGTGTATGTAGCAGGCACGTAAAACTGCGGTTTTTCAGGCGCGGAAGATGTTTTCAGCAGGAGCAGTCGCTGAGGCGTAAGCGAACAGAAAGCGCAATCGTAGGCAAGCCGAAGACGTAGCTTCAGGCTATACGTAGACGGAGCTAAAGGTGAGCCGCAGGCAAGCCAAATCCTCCTTCTGGAAACATCACTCGAACCAGGAAAAGTCTACGCGCGCGCCATAACTTTTTTCCGGCATTGGCATGAAGAAAAATTAAAAAAAAAAAATATTTTTAGGTAACAGAAATTACAGAAAATTTGGGTTATTTGAATTTTTTTTTTATTTCTTGGAATTTTATAAATTACACAAAAAAATTCGGAAATTTAAGATGTTAACAAATTTTCGGTGATTTATGTTAATTTGTCTGTAATTTATAATAATTCATCAGTCAATTATGGTATCTTATAACTTCGTGTTAAAAAGGGTAAAAAGGGGCTGAATAAGTTTCTCGGACGGTTTTTGCTTTCGAGTCATCGGCAATCGCCTGTTTTGCGCACTTATATCACAAATAGCTATTTTTTCGTTTCTTTTTGCGAGTTCTTGGAACTTTTTGCAACTTATTAGCTACAAGTCTATTTTGTGTTTGTTTCTTTTCAACTCATCTATCTGACTTCAACTCGTGGCATGACCTACGAAAATTGTAGCACAAGTCTGAAACTTGTACCACACATTCTTTGAAGTCTTACCTCAATTCAAGCCGATAAAAATGAAAAAAAAAATTATTGGTTCCCAAGATATGACTGAAAATTTCCAAGTCTCAAATGTAAAGTTTCAGTGGGCGATTACCGCTGTCGGCCGCTAGAGCAGTGATTCCCGAGAATTTCTCAGATTTTGCACCTCAGCTTTAACTCGTGCTCTGACATAGGAAACGTGTGGAGAAACTGAAATTTACTGGACGTAATCTTTGCAATCTTACTCTTAATTTAAGCCAATAAAACTTTAACAATCTTCACGGGTTCTCAAGATATGTATGACATCAAATTTCCAAGCGTGTGTGCGTCGAGTTTCATTCGGCGATCATTGCTGTCGGCCAGCTTTGCTGCATAAGTGACTGAAACTCGGCGCAGACACGCTTGGACATATTCAGTCGTATCTCGCTTTTCCCTAGCGTCTGCCATGAGTTGAAATTGAAGTAAAAAATTCCTTAAAGATAGGAATTTTATTCATGTCTTTTTCACGTGCCAAAGGGTTCTTAAAAATATTTTGATCTATATTCTGGACGGTGGTAATACCTTTCAAAGCCAAGGCTAATTTTTTATAGTTCATCCGGTTAGTGGTCTTCATAGGGAAGCAGGGGTCATCGGTTATAGATTTAGTGCTAACAAATGGTAAGGATCGAGAATTTTACGATAGAGGAGGAGGTGGGCTCAGACCATTTACCAATACGTGTGGAAATTAAAAGAGGAAAAAATATTTATTCAAGCCATGGCAGGATAAAGAGTGTAAAAGGAAGAAAAAAGAATTGAAGAATTGAAGAAAGCCTATAAAAAATAGAGGAAGGGAAAAATGTATAAAAATGTTTACTTGAAGAATAAAAGAGAACTTGTGAAAAAGAAAAAGGAGGAAATACAAAGAGATTGAGATGAAGAATTAAACCACATCAGATCAGTAGGAGAGGCCTGGAAATTCATTAATAGGATGAGAAGGTGGGGGGGGGGGGGGTTAAGTGATACGATATAAATGAAGAAATGGAGAGAGTTCTTTGAAAGTTCGTTTAGGGGGTCACACGAGAGGAAGGTAGACGACTGAAACAAAGAAGAAGGAGAGGATGGTGTAGTGGACTTACACAAGGAGGAAGTAGAAATTCAGATTAAGAAGTTGAAGAGAACAAAGGCGGGAGCCAGGCAACGGATAGAAAATGAAGCGAAGCTGTACAGTGAAGGGTGGAAAAGAAGATTGTTAGACATAATTCAGAAAGTGCGGAAA
Organism: Andricus quercusramuli; assembly: GCA_932178445.1. NCBI lineage: Eukaryota > Metazoa > Arthropoda > Insecta > Hymenoptera > Cynipidae > Andricus > Andricus quercusramuli. Next base: position 174,959 of record CAKNXH010001267.1, on the reverse strand, counting down.
GGAGAAGGATTCCTGCAGAAATGGAGAGAAGGTGTCTGCACAAGAAGGGGAATAAAGAAAAAATTAAAAACTAGGGGGAAAACGCTGTCGAATATAGCATAGGGAACTTTCACATATTACATAACTTCTTTCGGTTTTTTGTACGGCCCCGGGGGGCCCGCCCCCCGTCCTCACCGCTACGTAACGCTTTTTCTACAGTAAGTGTACGAGCTCTGTCCGGAAAGTATCGTACCTTGCCCTCTAACTTTATATGTAGTTGTGCTGTTATCAAAAAGAAGTATTTACTATTTAGAGGGGACCTCTGTGAAGTTATGATTCGCAAAGTATATAGTGCTGATTCTATGAACCATACTCAAATTAAAGAGTAGCTTAGGCGATTGCAAAGTGGTCGCACTTCAGTGGAAAGTGAACCTTGGTCTGGCAGGCCCGCATCCACAACAAATCCTCAAAATTTGAAACAACTGCGAGTCTTAATTAATGAAAATCTTTGTTAAACTGTGAGAGAGGTAGAGGATGATCTTGAGTCTCCAAAAACTATCATTTCTGACATTTGAGCCAAGACATGGCAAGATTTGTGGAAAATTGGCGACTGGGTACTTCACCCTTATAACGCACCTGCCCATTCAGGCAGGTTATACAGCAAGAGTGGAAATTTCGGGATGGAAAAAGTATGAAAGGGTGGAAGAGGTGGAAGAAATATATACAACATGGGCGCTAGGGCTAAACAATTGCTCGCCGGGATATGTGGTATTGGAAGAAGCTGACCGAGAGTGTATGCGTTGCGGGCAAAGCCCGGAGTGCGGGCAGACCTAGGTTTGACCGTTCGTTTCGCAGATTGCCCGAACGGTGTCGGGCAATGTACGAAACACTGCTTTACTTCGGGCTTTGCCCGAGGCGTCCTTGGCCAATCTGCAGAGTGCCCCTGTCGCAATGGGCAATGTACGAAATGGCGATACTATTTTCGATTTGCATATATTTTACTCATCCTGATGCCGATTTAACTTTCTCAACAAGATTCGATCTGTTATAGATCTATTATAGTATATACCCCGGCGGAAAAATTATATTTAGTGAAAAAAGTTAGGTATAATTTTCATTCATTTTTTTCAAATATCGTTTAAAATGAATTAAAATTATATACAGGGTGTCCCAGACTCAAGTGTCCGGACTTATATAGCCGTATAAAAATGAAAAAAATAAATAGAAAATGCCTTTTCCAAAAATCAGTTGAACTTTTAGTTTCTTAGTTATAAAACATTTAAGCTGGACCAATCAGGAGCGCCGTATAAACAGCCGAGTGTACGTGAACGGGATTCCAACGTAGTGTTCTCCCGTCGCTAACCCCACCTCTGCGCTCACTTCGATAACACTGCGTTGAAATCTGGTTCACGGACACTCGGCTGTTTATACGGCGCTCCTGATTGGTCCAG
>CAKNXH010001267.1:95846-151244 GCA_932178445.1 Andricus quercusramuli | reverse complement strand
CGTTCCTCGAGACCGACTCACTCGGTGGTCGACAGGCGCTCCTGTGGCCACCCAGAGAGGCCAGGGTACGTCGGCATCAGGTACCCCTTACTGACCTACCCGCGGTAAACACTCCTACCCGTCGTACAAACCTCCGGATGAAGGCCCGCGTTCGAGCAACTGAGGCCAGGCCACCCTCTCCCCCCGAACCTGGCCTGAACCTACCGCGGAGAGGGAGTCCTGGTCCAAAACGACCCCGGCCGCTAAGCTGCACGATTGTACAGCATACTCCTGTCTGATTTCAGAGTACGACGCAGGGGTAATTCTCCGACCTCCACTTCGGTCCGCGAGCCGCCAACGTCCTCCGGGACGCGCACACCAAACTATTTCTCTTGCGTACCTAGAATAAGTTACACTTCACAAATCACCCCGTCCAGTATTGTCAGCCGCGAGACACACTACACCAGACATGCCCAACTCGGGGAAATTTCCTCCGGGAACACATGTTCCGAGTTCCCTACTCTTTCTCCGAGAGAGCGGGAGTCGTGGTAAACGCTTGCGAGAATCTCTCCTCTGTGACGTACGCGTCTACCATGCGCATGCGTCTACCACCACTCCCGCTCTCTAGGAGAAAGAGTAAGGAACTCGGAACATATGTTCCCGGAGGAAATTTCCCCGAGTTGGGCATGTCTACACTACACCTACACTTAATAATGTCAAAGCGATCACACACCTACACGCCACCACACGCACACACCCACATAACACTCACACTTAGGTTAACTAGCAATGTAGCATATAGGGAGAATATAGTGTTTATTATTTTCTTTAAACCGCCGTTTTGTCACTCATAAAGCCTGTCCCAAATCCTCAACCCTGGTAAGACTGAAGCGTCCGGCGGGACAATATACAGGTAGAGTAGGACGAAACGTTACAAATCCAATCTGATTATTTTTTTGAAAGTTATCGTACTCATGTGCTGCTCAAAAGGTTGAGATTTCATGAAAACTGGCGATATTACATTTTATATAAAACTAATACCTTTTCATTTAGGATGAGAATCTAAAAATTCAAATCTTACATTCCAGCAAGGAGTCGTATCTCAACACGGGTGAAGGAATTTGCAGGTCTTTTTAAAAGTAAAAATGTGTATTCTGGACTTTTTTTCGTATCTCGCGATGTTTGGTACGAAAGTTGAATTTTTGATTTGCCAATAACATTTTCGATATCTAAGAAAAACGGTGTGTTCTATCCAATAAAGGGTAAAGGCGATTTTGAAGGTTTTTTCAAAAGCAAAATTCATTCCATGAACTTATTCTCATTTCTCGTGCCGTTTGGCTCAAAATGTAAATTTTCAATTTTTCTGTGACACAACCTTTGGTCAGAGAAGGCTGATTAACCAACTACTACGAACAGGAACGCTAAAAACTGGCCAAAAACGTGCTTTAAAATTTACCTACCCACAACTTTTCATCATAAAGAGAATAGTTGAAAATACACACAAAAATATTGTTTCGATTGAACAATTCTTATTTCACTGACATTGGTGCCAAGTTAATGAAACATATTCAAATTTTCATTTGATTATTATGTATTATATTTATTGTTACATGATAAATAAATTGTAATATTTATCTTTTTTATTGACATACTATAGAAGCCTCGATGGCTCGGACGATAGCGCGTCAGACTTCCATGCAGGAGGTCTGGGGTTCGATCCTGAGCCGGGTACCAATGGAAATTTTTCTATGTACTTCAACCGGGGCTTCGGTGGTTCTGAACCCACCTTAAACTGTAGGTCCACTCAGCAAAAGCTGGTGCCTTACCAAGGATAAATCGGCTCTTTCGAGGGCCTAGCCTTGGGGGTCGAAGCCGATTTTGAGAAGACTCTAAAATAAGTCAGCGTTCTTCTTGCGCTTGGCGCTCCAACAGGGGGCATTACGCTCGATGGTCGCTGGCCGACTTCGAGTAATGAACACACATATTTTTATATAACACACCAGCACAGTGCTTCCAATCTGTGCATCTAACTGATGAGCTCAGAGGGATCGCTCCGTCCACCCTAGTCTGGTCGTATCCCCTCTCTGTGGCCTGCTAGGGAGGCTGCCGAAAGACAGAGTGGGTGAGGATCACTTTGCCTGATCAACAAAGAAAGACTTCATTTACTGTGCGATAGGTATGTCTGGCACCTGAGTGGTATAATCCCAGAACGTTGGTGTGGATGTGTTGCGTGAAATCTATACTTTGAGATAAACCTGCTACTTTTCGCTACTTTTGCTACTTTTGTCATACAACTTGAATATACGTGCACAAACAAGAGAGCGCAAAGTCGAACAGGAACCACCAAAAGTTGAAAAAATTCCTTTTCTCGTCGAATATGTCTGAAACTTGGTATAAGTGGATTTTTGGGGTCGTTGATTTCGATTTCGACGTCAAAATTTACAAATTCAAAATGGCGAATCCCATAAGGTGGCCAAAATTGTAAAATTTGCATGAATAATAAGGGAGTTTTTGGGGTCGTTGATTTTGAATTTGAGGTCAAAAATTGCATATTCAAATTGGCGGATCCAACGTGACACTCATATTATCAAAGTTTTGTTCAGATTTGTATTATACTTGGTAGAAGGGGGTTTCCGGAATCGCTGATTTCGAGTATAATATTAAAATAGCAAAATTGAAAATGGCAGAATCAACATGGTGGCTGTAATAAAGAAATTTTTTGTAATTGCGCGAAACTTAAAGGTGATTCCACACATAGACTCTAAGACTCGTTCCGGGGAAAAATGGTTTTTCGGCGTAAAGTACAAGTTCGGCAAGTACAAAGACGCGTCAACTCGAAAACCCGAACCCGTCCGAAATTTGAAATTCTTGACATATTATATTTTAGAAAATTATATAATTACCGAAATTTTAAAATGCGACTTCTAAAAATCCCAAAATTTCAAATATCCAAAATTGCAAATTATAGAAATTTCAAATTTCCCCCCAAAAAATATATATCAATATAATTCTGACATAATTTATAATGTATGTACATTGCAGTATATTCGGAAATAAAAAAATCAAATATTAATTTTTTTTAATTTGTATGGTAATTTGAAATTTCGGGAATTTGAAATTTTGAAAATTTGATACTTTGGACATTTGAAATTTCGGGAATACTATACTTTCGTTAACTGCCACTTTCGGAAGTTTTCAAGCTGGATTATCAACATTTTCTCTTTTTTTTTTCAATTGTGGGAATTATTTTTCAAGTATATATCCATATTCTGGATTTTTGTTTTTCAGCAAAATTATGTAATCTCAGTTAATCATGGCAACTTACCCAGTGGGCACAAAGTTTGACGACGTCTTCACGACATCGTTACGAGATCTTTACGACCACTTTAAGACATCCTATGTCCATGTCATTAAGACGTCTTTACAGTGTTGAAAAGACATCGTCAGATCGTATGACGTCTTCACGATATCGTAAAGACATCTTAACGACATCGACATAGGATGTCGCGAAGTCGTCGTCAAGATCTCGTAACGATGTCGTCAAGACAACCCGAAATTTTGCAGCCCTACCACGTCACTCAAATCTGTCGCATCCACACCATCTCACCACAAGTGAATTAATAAATAAATACTGACTTTATTATTTTTTTGTTAGTGCTCCTAGCATTCCGGCGTTAATAATCAATTTCAAGAAGCAGCAAAAATCGAAACAAAATTAATCTTAATGCTTTTGAGAACAGTGTTTTTTTTTTAATCTCAGTTAACAATTGTAATTTCTATCCAATATATTGATGAATAATGGCTCCATTTCTTTATGGGAATATTCTGTACAATTCTGAGCTATTGTTTATTAACATATTCTCAATTTTTTTGGAGAATTCAAATTAAAGGATTTGAAATCAACGACCCTAGAAATCTATAATATGTTCACAATTTCATTGTAATCGAATATTTTTCTGAGCATTTCCGTCTCCGTATAGGATCCGAAATTTTGTTATTGACAACTTCAAAAACGGATATTAAATCAGGGACTCAAGAAAACCCAGAAAAAAATTGTGTTGAAATGGAACCATTTTTGGTGTTTCATAAGATTTATCATGGCTACAGTCCACAGTGCGACGGCCCTACTCAAATTTGTCGCATCCCCACCAAATCGACGATTATCTTGCGTCAGAAATTTTACGCCGAAAACCTATTTTCCGCGGAACGAGTCTTACTGTGATTCCGAGCAACGGAATGAGTCCAGGTGGTGGGGATGCGACAAATTTGAGCAGGCCCGTCGCGCTGTGGACTGTAACCATAAGAAATTGTAAGAAACACCAAAAATGGTTCCATTGCAACACAATTTTTGTTATGGGTTTTCTTGAGTCCCTGATTTAATATCCGTTTTTGAAGTTGTCAATAACAAAATTTCGGATCCTATACGGTGATGGAAATGCTCAAAAAAATATTCGATTACAATGAAATCTTCTAAATATTATAGGTTTCTAGGGTCTTTGATTTTAGATCCTTTTATTTGAATTCATCGAAAAAATGGAGAATTTGTTAATAAGCAATAGCTCAGAATTGTTCAAAATATTGCAATAAACAAATTCAGCAATTTTGTATTAATATATTGGATGGAAATTATAATTGTCAACTACACTTGAAGAGAAAACATTATCAATTTTAAATCGAACCCAAGTTTTTTCTAAGAAATATATTGCAGCCTGTTCCCAAAAGCATTAAGATTCATTTTGGTCAGTGTTTTCCTGCTTCTTGAAATCGATTTTTAACACCAAAGTGTTTGAATGACTCACAAATAAATAATAAGGTAATTATTCATTCATTATATGTATTAAATAATTCACTCGTGGTGAGATGGTGGGGATGCGACAGATTTGGATGACGTGGTAGGGATGAGACGCGTGGACTTCATATTTCGGCGTAAAAGTGAGAATCTTCGATTCCGCGCGACAAATTTGGGCGAGGTGGTAGGGATGCGATAAATTTGAGCAGAGTCGTCGCACTGTAGACTAGAGCCATGAGAAGTTGTAAAAAAACTCCAAAATTTGTTCGATTTGAACACAATTTGTTTATGTGTTCTTTTGGGTTCCTGATTTGATATGCGTTATTTTAATTTTTAAAAACAAAATGTCCGACCCTATACACTGATGAAAAAGCTCAAGAAAATTTTCGATTACAATGAAACCTTGTAAATATTATAGGTTTCTAGAATCGTTAATTTTAAATCCTTTCATTAGAATTTTTCAAAAAACATGGCGAATATATTAATAAACAATAGCTCAGAATTGTTCAAAATATTTTAATAAACAAATTGAGCCATTGTTTATTAATATATTGGATGTAAATTATAATTGCTAACTAAAATTAAAGAGAAAACATCATAAATGTTAAATAAGTATCATCAGACAGTCAATTTTAAATCGAACCCACATTTTTTCTAAGAAATTTATTGCAGCCTGTTCCCAAAAGCATTAAGATTTATTTTGGTTAGTGTTTTCCTGCTTCTTGAAACTAGCGTAAACTAAAATGCTTCATGAAATTATTGTATGATTTAGTACGAAGTAAATTTGTAGATCATTTTACTGAGTTTTACATTGGCTTGTCACTGAATTAAATAAAATTACTACAGGTTAATTATAGAAATAAAAATCATTAATTAATGAATTAAGCTTATTAATAATAATTAGAAATTTAAAATTGAAATTAATTTTAGAAAGAAGCTCACCAGGCATTGTATTAAAGTTTTCTTTTGTAACTTATGCCAAATCATGTTTTTAATACTCTCTACATTTCAATAACTGAGCTCTGATTTATTCAAAGTGTGTCAATTATTTTTTTAATACTTAGAATTGATTTGACTCCCTTCTGCTTTTCTGGCTCCGACACGGGTTCCTGTAGACTTCAGGTCGATTCGGATCGGGTTTCTAATCTGATCCGAAAATTTGCTTCAAATTTTTAAAAAATTACAATGAATTTTCGTTATTTGTGGTAACCCAGTGGGTGCAAAATTTTGGGTTGTCTTGACGACATCGTTACGAGATCTTGACGACGACTTCGCGACATCCTGTGTCGATGTCGTTAAGATGTCTTTACGATATCGTGAAGACGTCATACGATCTGACGATGTCTTTTCAACACTGTAAAGACATCTTAATGACATGGACATAGGATGTCTTAAAGTGGTCGTAAAGATCTCGTAACGATCTCGTGAAGACGTCGTCCAACTTTGTGCCCACTGGGCAAGTTGCCATGATTAACTGGGATTACATAATTTTGCTGAAAAACAAAAATCCAGAATATGGATATATACTTAAAAAATAATTCCCACAATTGCAAAAAAAAGAAAATGTTTATAATCCAGCTTGAAAACTTCCGAAAGTGGCAGTTAACGAAAGTATAGTATTCCCGAAGTTTCAAATGTCCAAAGTATCAAATTTTCGAAATTTCAAATACCCGAAATTTCAAATTACCATACAAATTTAAAAAAATTAATATTTGCTATTTTTATGTCCGAATATACTGCAATGTGCATACATTTTTAAATTATGTCAGAATTATATTGATATATATTTTTTGGGGGGAAATTTGAAATTTCTATAATTTGCAATTTTGGATATTTGAAATTTTGGGATTTTTAGAAGTCGCATTTTAAAATTTCGGTAATTATATAATTTCGAAAATATAATATTTCGGGAATTTTAAATTTCAGACGGGTTCGGGTTTTCGAGTTGACGCGTCTTTGTACTTGCCACGCTGTGCGACGCGAGACACAGACGATTGTCGCGCGACAAAAACTTTACGCCGAAAACCCATTTTTCCCCGGAACAAGTCTTAGAGTCTATGTGTGGAATCACCTTTATACATGGAGTTTTTATAGGTCGCTGAGTGCAAAATGTTAAAGATGAAAACACAAATTAATTAAGTTTTATAGTAAAACGTCTGCATTCAAGCTACAAAAATTGTAATTTCCAGGACCTACCACGTGGAGGCTGCACTACGACTAAAGACCCCTTTTTACGGGGTGCTTGTTTATTGTGAGTACTCTTGCCTCACACGAATTGAGGTGCTTTATTTATGTGATGAAACCCCCTTCTACCAAGTTTCATACAAATCTGGACAGATTTTGATAATATGAATGCCATATTAGATCCGCCATCCTGAATTTGTAATCACTAACCTTAAATTCGAAATCAATGATCCCAAAAAAAACCCTTATACCAAGTGTCAGACAGAGATGTAAAAACTTTGCAATTATGCCCGTCATATTGGATCCGCCATTTTGAAACTGTAATTTTTTACATGAAATTCGAAATAAAAGATCCCAAAAAACCCCCTTATACAAAGTTTCAGACAAATTCGCCGTAAAATCGAATTTTGTCCACTTCTGGTGGTTCCTGGCCTACTATATGGAACGTGAAGATTTGATGAAAACTGGCGAAATTAAATTTCAAATGAAACTATTACATTCTCATTTGGGATGAAATGTAAAGAATATAATTGTAAATTGGATGGAAAATGAAGTTTGCAGACTTTTTTGAAAGTTAAATTCCATTTCTGGACCACTGTGCGTGATGGGAAAAATCAACACATGGTACATTAATCATTAATTAATCATTAATCATTATATAGTTTTCAGCTGCACTGTGCTTGCATACATAGGAAAATATAAATTTATTTCTGTAATAGGTGTCTGCAAAATTTACGAGGAGCATTTGAAGAGGCGGAACCCGAATACCCCGACAATCACCTACGACATTAGTCAGCTTTTTGATTTTGTTGACCAGCTGACCGATTTATCATGCTTAGTCTATCAAAAGTCAACGAACACTTATGCTCCATACAACAAAAATTGGATCAAAGATAAGATATACGTCCTGCTTCGCCGAGCTGCCGGTCACTGCGAGTAACTAGACTTTAAGCAAATCCACGTATAATTTTACATTTAAGATTAATTGTTCTTTATAACATTTGCTATATTTTTGTTTAAAAAAATTGTAATACGTGAAACAAGTGAGTTTTGAAAATAATAAGTAAATACAGAATATATTTTTATTTGCAAATTTTTAATCAATAGTCAATACGGCTATTTTTATATTCAGTATGAACATTAGGATGTTTGTACGTATATGACCAAACAATCGAGAGCGAAATTTGTAAACGTAGTGCATGGTTAACAGCCTGTCCTCTATTTTCTCTATTTTTATTGAAACGAGTAAATTTACAGGGCTATCACACACTCAGTAAGTCCGGGAAACTGAAGCTTTTTGGCGATCCTATGTGTCCTTTTGTTGACTTAGCCTCGCGATGTCTAATAATTCTTATTCGCGATTTAAAACATCAACCATTCTCTGATTTTATTCTCCTGACGAGAGATATCAAAATCAACAGTTTGATATTGATAAAACTAAGACAGAATATTGAAATCCTAACGCGAAGCCTTAACAGCAGAAGGAGCATAAATCCACGCTTTAATGTTTATACTGAAAATAAAATTACAAATATCACGGAGCGCATTTTCTTCTTCCACTGATATTAAGTGTTACTTTTGGGAATATTATTTATTAAGTCATTGTTTACTTAATAAATAATAAATTTGCCGAAGCATTCAAATTAATAATATTCCTTTCAGGATATTGATAAAATGATGGGCCTCTCTGCTGCCTTATTTAATTGAAGGCGTTTCTAATTGCTGGCTTTAATGTTTGTTGCTTGGGTTTTGTTGTAAATAAATATTTGTGTAACCATGGATAATGTTCCATATAAATCACATGAATATATTTTGTTAGAAAAAATTTCAGAGAATAAATACTCATGCACACACACACAATGACACACACACACACACACACAAATATAGGTATATATTAGGTTGGGCCGAATTACACATAGGTTTCTGAATCTAATCGTTATAGCACAGAAAAGTTGCTACTCGTCGCGCTGTTCGCAATGCATTTTTTTTTTTAAATCGGACCACATCTTCCGGTCGCACATCGCGTTCAATGTTTCGAAAAATCGTCAAAAATTGAACACGTTGTGGGATTTTTTCTTCGTAAGTTATAGTAATCAAATTTCGTTCAAAATCGGTATGTGACCTCTTCTAAATATCCTTTGACTAAAAAAAAACATTCCCCTTCTCATCCCCCTCTCCTGTAAGGGTGGGAGGAGGGGAAAATGTCGTAAAAAGGAGCCATTTTATGGTCGTTATTTTCCTCGTGTGAAGTGTGCTGGTGCGATCGGCTAAGGCGTTAAAAGCGTTAAAATATATCATATTTAGAACAGTATTACGTAAATATACATCAGCCGAAATATAATGGTAGGGGAGGGGGGAGGTGAGCCTCAGCGAGGTAGACCCATGGCCAAGCTGGGTGGGCGGCAGCCGGTTCTAGGAATTCGCCTTACCGCTGCGCGCAACGTGCCAACCAGTCAAATCGAAACGTGTCGAATGTTAGTGTTTTATTGTGCATTTTATTGTTGATTCGAGAAGGAGTTTGATTGGCAATGATGAATGTCTTTATTTAACAGTCAGAAATGTAGTGTGTGTACTCTTTTTGTGTTTCCAGGTATTTTTTGTCCCTGTTTAAACTTTTTACGGATGTAGTAATACTTATCATGAAGAGTTTTGATAAGTTGTATAATTCTCGGGCCAGAGACATTTGGCAAAGATGATTTGGTGTAAATGGACTCTATATCATCAGCAACGACATTAGCTACTGCAGAGAAGCTGACATCCTGTTTTGGACTGGCCGAAGCCAGGGCTAAAGAATATCTAACATGATGGCAGTGTAGCAAAACTGCAGCATGTGAAGGAAGAATCTGTTTGTTCAGACTTTTAGGCGGTCCGAATTAAGGACAATGCAATTTTTGACAGAGCGTCCTCGACGTCATTATCAATCAAACTCCTTCTCTAATCAACACTCAAATGCACATTAAAAAACTAAAATTCGACACGTTTCAACTTGTCTGGTTGGCACGTTGCGCGCGGCGGTAAGCCAAATTCCTAGAAGCGGCTGCAGCCCACCCAGCTTGGCCATTGATCAACCCTCGCTGAGGCTCACCTCCCCCCCCCCCCCCTCCCATCATATTGCAGCTAATATATATTTACGTAATACTCTTCTAAATATGATGTATTTTAACGCTTTTTAAGCCTTAGCCGATCGCACCAGCACACTTCACTCGAGGAAAATAACGAACATAAAATGGCTCCTTTTTACGATATTTGCTCCACCCTTACAGGAGAGGGAGATGAGAAGGGGAATGTTTTTTTAATCGAAGGATATTTAGAAGAGGTCTGAGACACCCTCTGTGTATATGTCTATTCTACATGTGTGTGTGTGTGTGTTTGTGTAGAATAGACATATACACCAGGGTGGGCCGAATTGCACGAAAGTTTCCGAATCGAATCCTAATAGCGCGGAAAAGTTGCTACTCGTCGCCCTGGTAGCAATACATTTTTTTTTCTAAATCGGACCATATCTTCCGGTCGCACATCGCGTTCAAAGTTTCGAAAAATCGTCAAAAATTGAACACGTTTTGGGATCTTTTCTTAGTAAGTTATAGTAATCGAATTTCGTTCAAAATCTGTATGTAACCTCTTCTAAATATCCTTTGACTAAAAAAAACATTCCCCTTCTCATCCCCCTCTCCTGTAAGGGTGGGGGAGGGGCAAATATCGTAAAAAGGAGCCATTTTATGGTCGTTATTTTCCTCGTGTGAAGTGTGCTGGGGCGATCGGCTAAGGCCTTAAAAGCGTTAACATATATTTAGAACAGTATTACGTAAATATACATCAACCGCAATATGATGGGAATGGAGGGGGGAGGTGAGCCTCAGCGAGGGTTGACCAAGGGCCAAGCTAGGTGGGCGGCAGCCGGTTCTACGAATTCACCTTACTCCTGCGCGCAACGTGCCAACCAGACAAGTCGAGACGTGTCGAATTTTAGTGTTTTACTGTGCATTTTATTGTTGATTAGAGAAGGAGTTTGATTGACAATGACGTCGAGGACGCACGGTCAAAAATTTCATTGTCCGTTATTTGGACCGCCTAAAAATCTGAACAAACAGATTCTTCCTTCACTTGCTGATGTTTTGCTACACTGCCAGCATGTTAGACATTTTTTCGCCCTGGCTTCAGCCAGTCCAAAACAGGATGTCAGCTTCTGTGCAGTAGCTAATGTCGTTGCTGATGATATAGAGTCAAATAAAGTTTGTTGACAGTCAGAAATGAATGGGGTGTACTCTTTTTGTGTTTTCAGGTATTTTTTGTCCCTGTTTAACTTGTTAAGGATGTAGTAATAATTATCGTTAAGAGTTTTGATAAGTTGCATAATTCTCGTGCGAGAGACCTCTGGCAAAGATGCCTTAGTGTAAATGGACTCTATGTCATCAGCAACGACATTAGCCACTGCAGGAAGAATCTGTTTGTTCAGACTTTTAGGCGGTCCAAATAAAGGACAATAACATTTTTGACCGAGCGTCCTCGGCGTCGTTGTCAATCGAACTCCTTCTCTAATCAACACTAAAATGCACAGTAAAACACTAAAATTCGACACGTCTCGACTTGTCTGGTTGGCACGTTGCGCGCAGCAAGAAGGCTTATTCCTAGAACCGACTGCCGCCCACCCAGCTTGGGCATTGGTCAACCCTCGCTGAGGCTCAGCTCCCCCTCCCCTCCCATCATATTGCGGCTGATGTATATTTACGTAATACTGTGGTAAATATGATGGATTTTAACGCTTTTAACGCCTTAGCCGATCGCACCAGCACACTTCACACAAGGAAAATAAAGACCTTAAAATGGCTACTTTTTACAATATTTGCCCCTTCCCCCACCCTTACAGGAGAGGGGGATGAGAAGGGGAAGTTTTTTTTCACTCAAAGGATATTTAGAAGAGGTCACATACCGAGCTTGAACAAAATTCGATTACTATAACTTACTAAGAAAAAATCCCAAAACGTGTTCAATTTTTCACGATTTTTCGAAACTTTAAACGCGATGTGCGACCGGAAGATATGGTCCGATTTAGAAAAAAAAAAATTTATTGCGACCAGGGCGACGAGTAGCAACTTTTCCGCGCTATTAGGATTCGATTCGGAAACTTTCGTGTAATTCGGCCCACCCTAATATACACAGAGGGTGTCTCAGACTCAAGTGTCCCGACTTATATGGCCGTATAAAAGTAAAAAAAAAAGAAAAATTTAATTGCTTTTTCAAAAATCAGTTGAAGTTTTAGTTTTTGAGTTATGAAATATTTAAGCAGGTCCAATTAGGATGTCGTGTATGCGTGAGCGGGATTCCAATGTAGTGTTCTCCCGTCGCTAACCCCACCTGTGCGCTCGCTTCGATATCACTGCGTTGGAATCCCGCTCACGCGCACGCGACTGTTGATACTAATTAATTGTTTTTAAAATTTTTCTACAGCTATATAAGTCCGGGCACATGAGCCTGGGACACCCTGTCCCAGGCTATATATATATATTGTGTGTGTCTGTATTATGTGGTCACTTTACCTTACCCCACTAATGTTCTGCTGACCAGTTCTCGTAAGATCACTGAAGTTAAGCAATTTTGGGTGCGGTGAGTACTTGAATGGGTGACCGTTCGGGAATACTGCGTGCTGTTGGCCCGTCGTGGGTGTGTTGAGCCCACACTAGTAGTACTAGTAATAAATAATCCACCTAGAAACACTACCAGAAGCGGGTAGTATCACGCCTACCCCGAAAGGGAATTGGTTTAATGGTAAAAAAAAAGAAAAAAATCTACTCTCAAAGGGATTAAAAGGACCATAAAAACCAAATATTTCTAAATGATTTCCTACGCGTGGAATTTTTGTTACCTGCTCGGCAAGTACTTTTCACTCCCACGCGCCTACCGATATTTTGCGTTTTAAAAATCGAGTTTAAGGTCAGTACCATCCGACTGAACAAAATTCTCGGGCAGACAAAAAAAAACAATCACGACGGAATAGACGGATTCGTTCGTGAAGTTTCCGAGGGAAAGTGAACTTAGCGAATGAATATCGTTTGATTTTGGAGGTAACCTCGGAATTGAGCAGTGGGGTAAGCACTGCTTTCGACCGAAGAATACCTATAGGCGAACAGTCGATCTTATTTCGCCGAATTGCATTCTTTTGTTTCCAATAGGTGTTTCTCCGCGGTACTACTTCCAAAAATTTGATGAACATTCAATTTCAGCTCCGCTCACTCATTTCGAGTCGATGAACTTTTATTTCCGCAAGTACGGTTGCATTAATTCTAAAGGCTTATGGATATTGAGAATGTAACGAAAGGTCATCAGCCTTACGCATTACAATGATTTTTAATTCTCCATAGTCTTAAGTAAGGTATTTCGCTTCTATAAATCAGGTGTACGATTTAACTTACCTGGGTTTTTATTTTAAATTAACTGTTACCCTGATTTATTTCTATTTTTTAACCGTAGCGTCATCAATTTAATAAAAGAGTAGCGCTGAAATCGACATCTAAATTGGAAATATTGCTTCGTCGGGAAAGCCTATTTTATTTTGTTACTGAGAAATTGTTTTCATCTTCTAAAATATAATTTTACGTTTCCCTTTTAATCCTAAGTATTTCATTCTAACAGTTTTTCCTAACATATCCAGTTTCTTCTCTTTGCTAATTTCCATTTGTTTTGTATTTTGGTAAAGTGAAATGATTTAAGTGTATGCACGAGCGCCACAACATCTTAGCGTCTCGTGTATGTGCATCATCTGGGTATGCGACAGTGTGCGCCTCAAACAGCTTCGTGTCTTCACTGTCACGTTATAATTCTAATATTAATATTACCTAAACCTGTATGTACAATTGATGGGCGAGTTAGGTGCCAGTTGTACTTTCAACGTAAATATATGATTCGCACCTAACAAATCACTCCCTTCAATTATATAATAGCTTCTAAATTTAGTTTTTTTGTAAAAAATAAATTGTTTTTATTCTTGTACAATTGAATGAAATGCAATTAGGAAGTGTTTTCGATTTCGTTTCCCAACGAGATTTTAGTGACTTGTCTAAATAACTTGGTCACTCATTTTCCTGGTGTACTGGGAGCTTGGCGTTAAAGAACACTTCGATTGGTCCTCGATTTGAGCAGATCTGCATTACCACTTCGGATGATACTTCCATCCAGAACTCTCAAAAATGTTACGAAAGGACCCCGCATCAAATGTACAGTAAATGGCTTTCTGTGAAAAATTCTAAATCTATTTTTTTTTGTATTTTCGAACCTGCAAAGTAATAATCCGAAATAAAAAAGTAAGAAAAATGGACAGTTTTTTAACAGAAAATTGTCAAAGTTTCAATTTTTTCATGTATTTTAATAGAAACATGCTTATTTTGGTGAAAGTTTTTTTTCTCCTAAACTCTTTGTTAGATTTTGCTAAAGGTTTCATATTTTGACTATCAGTCTTACCGAAACAAAAGGTTTATATCTAAGATCTAGAAAGATTAACGGTTTTTTTGGGTATACAGCATTTTATGGGGGTGTTTTCATACTTTAAACATCCAAGTATGGAAATCATCATTCCTTAGTAACAAAAGTCACTGGAGTTTTTTTATTTATTTTTATTATTATATATAATATATAAATATATTATATTATTATATATTTTATTTATTATATAAAATATCGATTTCCTTGTTTCAATAATTAGCGGATGATTAGATGAACCTGAGAATAAATTATAATGCAAATCCTGCTAAAAAAACGCTACCTGTATATGTTTTAAAGTGATTTTGTTGATCAATGTATTAATACAAAAATCTTTGGTGCTTCATCCCGTTTAAAATATCGATTTCCTTGTTCAATAAACAAGAGATGAATAAATGGCCCTGACAATAAATACTAATGCAAATCCTGTTAAAAGACTCTTCCTGTGTATGTTTCAAAGTGATTTTGTTGATCAATAATATGTTAATAAAATCTGTGGTGGGTTATCCAGTATAAAATATCGATTTCTTTGTTTCAATAATTAAGGGATGATTAAACTACTCTGAAAATGAATTAAAATGCAAGTCCTCCTAGAAGACACTTCTTATATGTATGTTTTAAAGTGATATTGTCGGCCTGATCTTTAGTGATTTATTCCTTACGAAAAGTTAATTTCTCTGCTTCTCTAAGTAAGGTATCATTAAACAACCCGCTAGAAAAATGCAGAGTCATCCTTATAGTTCTACACCTTCTTTATTTACTTTAATATGATTCCTATGCTCATGGATTAATCAGAAAACTTTTTGTGATTTTAGTCATTAAGAAATGTCGATATTCCGGATTAAATATTCAAGGGATGATAAAACAATCCTTGAAGTGAATGCACATATATAATATCCGTGCTATTCGCGCTTCCTTTAATTATTTGATAGTGATTTTATACCCTAGCAGTTAAATAAAAAATCTCCAGTGACTTCAGTTACTAAGAAGTGATGATTTCCATACTTGGATGTTTAAAGTATGAAAACACCCCCATAACATGCTGTATACCCAAAAAACCGTCAATCTTTCTAGATCTTAGATATGAACCTTTTGTTTCGGTAAGACTGATAGTCAAAATGTGAAACTTTTAGCAAAATCTAACGAAGAGTTTAGGGGAAAAGAAACTTGTCACTAAAATAAGCATTTATCTATTAAAATACATCTAAAAATTGAAACTTTGACAATTTTTTGTTGAAAAATTGTCCATTTTTCTAATTTTTTCTTTCGGATTATTGCTTTGCAGGTTCGAAAATACAAAAAAAATTATATTTAGAATTTTTCACAAAAAGCCATTCACTGTATATTTGGTGCGGGGTCCTTTCATGGCTGATCTAAAAAGAAACATGTGAGAATTTTGATTTCTTTTTTAACAGGATAAAGTTCCCTGTTATAAGACAGTATTTCAGGCCAACTCACCAGTCTCCTCGTTACTGTGACATCCACTAAGTGCGGGCTCATAAGACCATTGGACATCTAGTACTAGGAATGCACTTCTTTTATTATGTGCTGGCCAACGCCTAGATATCCATTTTGGGAGCCACTACGTATAGTAATCGATGACAACTTAAAAGACCGTGTGTTTTTTCAGACTTATTAATTGGTCGACCAACAGCTCGGTATAAAATACTTAAAGTTGACGGTCAGTTTAAACATCTGTGATCAGAGTAGGGTATATGTGGGGTACTTGAAATAATAGAGAATATTTTACGTTTGCCAACTAAAAATTTGACGTTTTGTAACTTTTCAACATTCCCGGTACCAAATAATTTTTTTGAAAGTAGAATTTAATTTTATACTCGTACATTAACAATTGTTCGATAAGAACTCACTGATATATTTTAGTAAATTTTTTTATTTATGTACACTTTACTACCAATGTGTTCAAAAGGTGCTTTATCTCGATTATTTGAATTACACTTAGTTACTCGATTATTTATTTCTTGGTATTATTGTGTACCCATATATTTAGAAGGGTAGCGGATTTATAGGTTCAGGGTGAAAAGTCTCAAGGGTGTTATGTTATTAAAGGTTTCATTTGTAAGTCGAAAAATGAAGCCGACTATCGGTGCCTCGAAGAGAAAGTTGCTTGTCTTTTATTAAAAATTATATTTATGCAGCCATTCTGGAAGTAATTACATCAGAATACTGTCCTCTTATTTTAAACGTGACATTCTTAAGGGGCAAGACGTTTACTTTTTGCTTGTCCGTAACACTGGGTGATTTTAACGTTAACCTCAGAATTGATTGGTTAAAGCGTCATGCATTTTATCTTATGGTAACGATGTTAATGATTCTTCTAAATTCAAATCCTCGCAGCTTTTCTGGTCTTCTTTATTCAGGGCGTGGCAAATGTTTAAAAAAACTTATTTTTACATCTTTCTAGTCGAGTTCATCAGCGTATCATGTTTTTGTTGCCATGAATACGTCTGGAATCTACGATAAGGAATAATTAGGATTTGTACCCACTTTTTTTTTTCTTGGCGTTTTGCAGAGATTTTGAAGTCAAGACTCTGTGTAGCCACTATAGGAGCCTAGCTATATAGCATTGATTGTTAGTTCCCATAAGAAAATACGTAGGGAGATTCAACAGAAATTTAGTACAGCTCATTCATTGGAAATCGTACTAACTCGCCATCCCTCGTGCTATAGGATTTTGTCTCTATAGTTTTATTTTTCTAGTTCAACATTGATTATTCAGCTAAGTATCGGCCACAATTACTATAATTTTTGTGTAAACTATAAGACATAATTATATTCAAAAGATACAGCTTTGAAAGATTAAAAAAAAGGACCCAACTCATTCTAAAGAAACAGACGTATGCTGTCAATTCAAGTTTCAATATTGAGCGAATCCAGTTTGAAATAATTCAATATTGAAAGTTTCCAGCTTTCCATGCTAAATTTTTTTATTGTATTGTAGTGCTATAGTTCCAACGACGAAAGAATGATCGATATTGACTTATAATTTTGATATAATTTAATGCAAAGGTTCTTCAATTTTAAACACTTGATTTTTGAAGTTGTACGATATTCTAAAGCTTCAAAAGTGAATTCATTTAAAATTTTTCTATTTGAAGAGTTTAAAAGAACTTATGATTTTAAATTGTTAAATTTCCAAGGTAAACTAAAAAAATGTTTAACTTTTCTCCAGATTTTTAATTGTTTAATTCAGAAATTTTATAGTTTGAAAATATACTCATTTATAGGAGTTTCGAATTCAACACTGGTATATTAAAATATACAAATTTACCAGTTTGATACTTTATCAAGTGGATGATGTTGACCTAAATTTTTCTAAATTACAACATTTTCTTCCAATTTGGGACAAACAAGTTCACGTAGGAATCAGTTAAATCAGAACCATTTCTAGATTCTTAAATTCAAAGATTGCTAATAATAACTTTTAAGATTCCTTTGAATGTGATTAAAATTCATAATTATTGTATCACATAAACATACGAGCTTCATAACCTCAACTGAAAATTTTTTATTATTTTTAGCCCGAAAAAAAACAATCGCAATACAAAAATTTGAGGATAATCTTTCCAAATAAAATATTTTGGCTATCCCCATGTTCGCATGTCAAAACGGATTGACGTGGCGCTAGAGTTTCTTTCGTCGATATGGGAGCACAAGAAAGATAAGGTGGTGGGGTATGGTTTGGATCGGTAAAACCGTAAAACAGGGCCCTTTTTGGGCAAAGGGATAGCAAATGCTACTTTGCACTTAGGTAGGGACGGGAATATAGATCCTTCTTTGACAGATTTCGATGGTTTACCTACCCTTATATCTGTATTTACCGAACTTTTCTGCTATTCCATGGTTTCAACGGTAGGGCTTACGTTTACCAGGATCTCTTCTTCGTTAACAGGGTTAACGTAGTTAACGGAAGTGTTCATTCCAAAAGAATCACTACTTTTCATGTCTAAGGATGAGTTGAGTGGGTATCGTTGGTTATTAAAGGATTGATAGTATCGAGGATAGCTTGGAAGTGGAAATCGATAGCGATCATTATAATGTGCATCTGATTCATCATCAAAATGATAAGATCTACGGTCACGATCGTATTGTACACAATGGGAAGGGTAGTAACGCTGAGTACTATTGCTGTAACGACAACCTGAACTTAGGGAGTAATTTCGATTGTCACTTTGAGGTTCATAAACACGTAATTCTTTTGCAGGGCGATGGTTAGTTCGAGGGTAATTTGCATATTGTTGGTTGTTGGGAAATGGGGAAGAACTGGGATTTGTTGAGAGTACGGTGGGCGGGGATAACCATAGTACTGGGGAACATCAGATCCTTGTCTCTTAAGAATACCTGTGGGTTGTGGTTCAAACCCTCTATTATCCCGTGAGTATCGCGGACTCGGAGAGCGGGCATAATCGCGGTACTGTCGACCCAGTCTAGAGTCGTTATAGTAGTGATTGGGTTGATGCTATAGGAGTGATCGGAGTTTTGAGAAAGTCGCCAATTATTCCCGTGGGGTTCATAGAGCATCAATTATATAGCCGGGTGGTGGTTACTTCGAGGATCATATTGAAGTTCATGAAGGGATTTCGGGACCAATAGGACATGTGGAAAGCACTATGCGGCATTCCTGAAGCGTGTTTTCGTTCCTTGGCGTGTTTCGCGAACTTAAAAGCTTCTTCCAGAAGACGCGTTTAGGACGGGTTGAACGTTCCGTCGACGATTTCCAGCATCACCGTCGACGTTATTCCGTTGGTTTTGATTTTCACTACAGAGGTTTCTATCTTCCTTATTTTGATTCGCATTGAGGCCATTCGGCGCAGACTATTTATTTCCGAAGAAAATTTTAAAATAGTACGGAAAATTCCTTATTACTTGAAATTAGTTATTTAATCGGTATTAAAATCCAATAATTGGTGCTTTTAATGTGAATTGCACGGTCACGGTGTCAAGAATTTCTCTTTTTTCTCTCGGTGCCGGCGCTAGAATAATTGGGACCAAAAGCCTACCTAGATGCTGAAGTTCTTTCGTATCTCTGTCTATTTACTTACCATGGGGTAGCAAATGATGGCATAAATTTTTGCTTATTTTATTTGTTTATAGGTGTATGGAAAAACCATATACTTGGGCAAGGTGCTCTATTGCGAATAGTTCCACAATTCCCCTAGCTTGCGTAAGTCGAAGAGGGATAGTATTTGAGACAACATAAAATGGAAACACCACATCCTGAATTTCTATACTCACAGTCCTTATGGTACGAAAAACTAGATTCCCTATGGTAAATTCATATTCTGTAATTTCATTTAGCGGAATATCTAAAGCATCTTTCTCCACAAAATTTGTGGGGATTCTACTTTCAAAAATAAATTCCACCGTTCCTCCTAAGAAAACGTCTGAATTTATATTCACAGCATTGGGTGTCTCGACAGCTGAATAGTGACTATTTTCAGGTATAAATGGGGGCATCCTATCGTAATCCTATTCTCTATTCAATTCCTCGAACAACTCACGTGTTCTACGTTTAGTCACTTTAACCACAGTGTCAAAATGTTTCATCAATTCATTTGTACATTTTTCTATCTCATGACTTTTAACGGAAGTAGTTACTGCGCGTTCTGAGTTGTTGAAGCAAAAAGAGTTTTTAAAAGTTGAAAGATCCATTAGTACCTTCAATAGAGCCGATAATTCATTTTTCAGGTTCTCGCTTTCAATTCGCACTATTTCTCTTTCCATTTAAACTTTATATATGTTTCTTTTCTGTGGTTCCTATAACCCTGGAGACTCTACGGCAACTCTTCGCAAGTTTTCGTTAACCCTTGGGTGAATAATAGAAAGAAACTAGACTAATTCGTTTCTTTAATCTTCGAACTAAAAGTTTATTAATCGCAAATTATTTAGGGGCTGGCCCATAGGCTTGCAACCTGGACTGTAAGGTGGTTTCGATTGGCCGTTAGGCCTGTCTAGACTCACTGTATTTCGAATTGATTGCATTAATTTGGAATGATTTCAATAATCGGAGAAATATTCTCAAATTTTATTCCATAAATAAAATCAGAAAAGTTTCCTTCAGTTATCTAAAAACCTAATCTAATTTTTCTATCAACTTCAAAATGAACTTCAATACTCGATGTGTTCTTACTAAACCGGAAGAATCTAGAGTTGTTCATTACTCTTGGAAAGCGCAATACTATCTTCAAAAATTAACTCTACAACTACCCCTTGAAAAGCATTAGAATTAATTTCTACCGAGTTACGAGTTTTAATAGTAATGTGGCTATTAAGTTCGGATACGAAGGGAGATATCTGTTAATCTTGAATTTTTCTTAAGAGGATATATGAGGCGTAAACGAAAACTCTGATGATGATGCTACCGTTGAGTTATTTTTGCAACATTACCTTTTTAATCAAATTTTACTATTTCTATTTTTAGCTCGTTGTATCTCAGTTAATTTCTTGTGAAATTCCAAAATTTTCACAGTTTTCTCGAGATTGGTTTCGAAGAACCACAAAAAATCTGGAAGCTTGTAGCTATTTAAACAAAGGGCGCTTTCTGCCCAACTAATCAGGGAATCCAAAAGGGCTGAAAACTCAGCACAGTTTTTCAATTCTAAAAACTCTAGTTCGGGATCCAAGGTCGGAAGAACTACAAAAGTCACTGTTTTCGAACGTACCCGGTTTCTCTCGGAACCTCAATTGTAGCTTCCTATGAGGGCGCAAGTTAAACAAAATTCTAAACTTTAAAGCTCAAATCAAAATTTCCAAAGTAAAATAAAACCTGAGAAGTTATTCTAATTATTATCGGAACTGGGTCGCGAAAACCCTTATTGATTTTTTTTTTAAATTAGACCGATTTTATCAACCTATCCATTTCCCCTGAAAATTCCTCAACATTTTTTACCGTCTCTGTAACAGGTGCGGAGACCAAGATTGAAACTGGTTAGTATAGTATCCAATCAGGTAAGGAAATTGTACATACCAAATAAATTTGAACAATTTCAAAACTTCTTGCGGCCTATTGAGTAAGTCGAGGCCTGTTGGAAATTGTGAAATCTTTGTATCTCTTTGGAATGTTATTTTCATTGAAATTTCTCAAAATAAACCCTAGAAGACCGGTTGAATTTTCTAGGATTTGAAATTAAATAATAATTCCTCAACAACATTTGAATTAAAATTTAAAATTTAGTTTCAAGGCGTACAATTAGCCAATTAGTTTTCTAGGATTTGAAATTAAATAACATTTAATTCCTGTGTTTAAAATAAAAAAACGAAGCAATAAATCAGCAACAATTAGTGAAGAGATCCCATCGCTGCCACCAATTAATTTGTTACGTTCGGGAATGTTATTTATTGAGTAATTGTTTACTTAATAAATAATAAATTCGCTGAAGCATTAAAATTTATAATATCCCTTTAATGGTATTGATAAAATTATGGGTCTCTCTTCTGCCTCATCTAAGGCGTTTCTAATTGCTGGCTTTAATGTTTGTTACTTGGGCTGAGGGCTCCGTTCCCTTTACATCTTTTACAATTTCACTTAACCACTATGCCTTATGCTTATCTTGACCTATAATCGCTTCGCCTTCTTATTATTTACAAGTTCTTAAATATTATCTTACTAACTAGTAACTATTATCTAGCAAGTGCGCGAGACCTTCCAGGGCTTCCGTGTCCTCTTACCATTGCTCTTCAAGCTCTTCATTGCTCTTCAAAGACACACAACATTAATTTTCCTTATCCATATTTCAATTTTGTTTTTCTCCTCCCCCATGCATTCTCCCTTCCATACTTTACTTCATTCTTTTTCTTCCTGAAACATACTATCTTTGTCTTCGTCACATTAATTGTCAGGTCTTTCTCCCACGTATACTCTTCGAATCCTTACATTAGCAAGTTCATTCTACTTTCATTCTCTGCCAGAAGCACTACATCATCCCCATACGCTAACACGTATATTCTCTTATTTCCTGGAACTATACCCCCTTTACCTTCCTTCTCCATTTTCTCTTCTATGTCTACTAACAATATGCTTAACAACAACGGACTTAGCGGGCACCCTTGCCTGAGGCTCCTCCCTGTCCAGAACTCCTCTCCTTTCTGTTCCCCGATCCTCACCCTTGTCTTCGTCTCCGTAAAGAACTCTTTTATCCTCTCAGTCAGCTCTTTATCCAACTTCCTTTCTTTCATTGTCTTCCATAAAACTTTCCTATTCACCGAGTCGAAAGCTGCCACAAAATCTACGAAGAGTGCGACCAGTTTTCCTTTTTTCTGTCCTAGGTTCCTGTTGACTAATATCTATCAATATCTATCAACACCAATTCATCATCCTTTTTCGCCACCCATTTCCTAATCACACTCCAACCTTGTTCTTCTTCCCTTCTCCTGTAAATGCAAACTATCCTCAACTTTCTTCTTCCTATCTTCGCCATTCTCGTCGTTACTCCATCTGTTTCCTCAAATGACATTTCTATTCACTTTTCTCCCATCAATTCATTTCTTACTCCTGACACCATTCCTCCTTTGCCTCTTGCATCTGCTACATATATCCTTTGGGTAACTTCCTATTCACCCTCCTCCAATCCTTCTCATCTACCCAGGTCTTACTCAACATCACTACATCCCATTTCTTCACCTCTTGCCAGAATTCTTCATCTTTATTCATTAGCCCTTATACGTTCCAAAACGCTATTCTCACTTCTTTCTTCCTTCCTTTCTCCCTTCTTTCGTCTTTACGTCCCCTCCCCACTTTTGTGGAAACCTCGTCGGTCCGCCTACTTCTTCTTTCCTTTCACCCTCTACTGTTTCCATTACCTCCTTCCTTCTATTCCTACTCTCCGCTTCTTCCGCTCTCTGCTTCATGATCCACTTTCTTCTTCTTTCATTCCACGTCAAATCCTCCTCTATCCTTTCTTCCCTCCCGTTTAAAGCTATCTTTTTTCTCAAGATATCAACTTTTTCTTCCTCACATCTCAATTTTACTATACAGGGTAATCCTGAACTCATCATATTCCTTGTACATACACATTCCTTGTACAAAATTGAACAAAAAACTTCTATGACAAAATGTTGTACGATCAATAGTTTAAACGATCAATAGTTTTTAAACTATTGAGAGTTGTTAAGAACCAATGGGAACTCGCTATTTCCGCGCGCACATAGCATCTTGCGCGACCTCTAGAATTTAAATCAAGGGAATCACAACAAGTGAGGGTGATATGTTTTGGGGACTTCAGACTTGAAGAGTATCACGTTCTAGAGTCCGCACAAGATGCTTATGTACGCGCGGGAATAGCGAGCTCCCATTGGTTTTTCATAACTCTCAATAGTTTAAAAACTATTGATCGTACAACATTTTGTCGCAAAAGTTTTTTGTGCAGTTTTGTACAAGGAATGTGTATGTACAAGGAATATGATGAGTTCAGGATCACCCTGTATAGAAAAAGTGAGATGTGAATGGTAAATGGGGAAGGTAATTTGAAGGTAAATGGGGAGTTGATAAGCTAAGAGAATATACGGAAAGAGTGGAAGAAGAGAATGTTTTGATTGAAGATGAGGGAGGCGTGGATGAGATGTTGAGTAAGATGAGGGGAAGGGTAGAGAAGATAGTGGAAGAAATTAGGCCAAGTGAGGCAGAAAGAAGGGGGAAGAGAGGATGGTGGGATTTGGAATGTGTAGAGAGTAAAGAGCTTATAAAGTTACCGTTAAAGAATTGGAGAGATAGACAGAAAGGTGGCTAGCAAGGTGAGGCAGGATGTTAGAACGATCAAGGAGGGAGGAATTGAAGGTGAGAATGAGGTGACCAGAGAGGAGGTGATAGGAGGCCGGGGTGG
Source organism: Andricus quercusramuli (assembly GCA_932178445.1). Classification (NCBI taxonomy): domain Eukaryota; kingdom Metazoa; phylum Arthropoda; class Insecta; order Hymenoptera; family Cynipidae; genus Andricus; species Andricus quercusramuli. Next base: position 126,977 of record CAKNXH010001267.1, on the reverse strand, counting down.
TAGGAGGAGTCAAGATAGGAGGGGTTAGAATTTGGTCACTTGCGTATGCAGATGACATAGTGTTGCTGGCAAGCAGCGAGGAGGCCTTAAAGGAGATGATGAAGAGGCTGAGAAGATACCTGGATAAAAAGGGGTTAGAGCTAAATGCGGAAAAGTCCAAGGTTATGGTGTTCAGAAAAGGAGGGGGAAGGGATAAGGGAAGAAAGTGGAAGGGAAAGGAGGTGAAATAGTTTGTGTACCTGGGCTTCGTGTTTCGGAGGAATGGGGGTGTGGATGGTCACATAAAAGAGAGAGAGAGTGAGGAAGGCAAATGTGGTGATGAGGCAGGTGTGGGGGTTTGAAAAGAAGTTATTCGCAGATCATTTTGGAAGGAGAATGAAATTGTTTGATTCACTAGTGATGAGTGTGCTATTGTATGGGGTAGAAGTGTGGGGGTGGAAGGAAAGTAAAGAGGTAAATAGAACGCAGGAGAGGTATGTTAAGTGGACCCTGGGGTTGGCAAGGAACACGCCTAATTATATTGTCAGGAGGGAGACGGGGAGACCGAGCGTAGGGATTCTAGCATTGAGCCGGGCGTGTAAATATGAGGAGAAATTTTTGGAAGAGGGGGGGAAGTAGGCTGGTTAGGGAGTGTTGGTGGGAGAAGGAGAACAGGAGAGGGGGTGGTAATATGGAGGTTGAGAGGGAAAGGTACTTTAGAACGAATGGACTACAGATGGATGAAGTGAGAAGGATGCACGAGGAAGGGAGAAAGGTATATGAGTTGTTTAAGAAAAACGGCATGGAGAGAGAGAAGACAGAAGGGGAAGAGTGAATAAGGGATTCAAGGTTTAATGGGAACTATGTGTGGATTATGCCAAGAGCAAGAGCGCAATATTCATGTGAGAAAGGAGAGAAAGGAAGTTTGGAGCTTATAGCGAGGATGAGGTGTGGTTGCATGGATGGTTTCAATAGGTTCTGGCTATCTCGGGAGAAGAGGTTGTGTGAACTGTGTGGGAGTGAGATAAGCATGGAGGTATTGATGCATGAAAAGGGGGAAAAAAGGGCAGTAGCATGGGTGAAGGGATTGTTGGGTAAGATGGAGAAGAAGAGAAGGAAGGAAGAAAAGGAATGGAGAAGGTAAGAGCGTGGGGTCTTAGAGATAAGGAATGGATGGATTTTAGTTTTAAGAAAATTTTGTAACAAAAATGGAAGTGTAAGCAAGTCAATTTTTTAAGGCCAGCAGGCTGAAAAATAAACGTTTATATACTATCAAGAAGGATCCCCATCCTTTACAAGAGTCGAAGTGCCTCAAAGAGTTGCATCTTGCACAGCAGAAAAAAATGTTTGAGAATTCGATTTTCTTTCATACAAAAAAAGAGCAAGCGAGATTTTTGAATATACTGAGGGACAATCAGAAATCCCTTGCTACTCTCTCGCGCTACCTTGAGCAGGATAAGCAGCGTTTCAAGTTTCCTTCATCCCTTATGCCCAAACCAAGGATATTACCCTCTGAAGTTTTCTTTGAAAAAATAATGCAAAAGTAGAAAAAATGCCCACAAAAATCTTACCTGAAGACAAGCCTAAGAGCAATATCCGCTAGTTTCGATCATTTATAATAATCTGATTAAGCTTGAAAGAGGGTTTATTCTTATTCTAACGGTCAAACCGACAGTTCGAGTTGTTGTTGAAATTAACTGAGAGACGGAAATAGGTTTTAGCAATATCGAAGTAAACAACGAGCTAAAAATAGAAATAGTAAAATTTGATTAAAAAGGTAATGTTGCAAAAATAACTCAACGGGAGCATCATCATCAGTTTTCATTTACGCCTCATATATCCTCTTATTTTAAATACAAGATTAACAGATATCTCCCCTAAATTAATTCTAATGATTTTCAAGGGGTAGTTGTAGGGTTAATTTCAGAGGGTTGCGCCGACAGACTTTTGATCGTTGGTGGGCGGCGCCACGGCGCGCCGCCTTCTTTGCTTCTCGGCAGCGGCGCGGACGGCGTGACCGTCTAGATTAGTATTTTTTTTACACAGCTTGGAAAATATAAAAATAACTAGAAACAAAAGCTCAATTTCCAGCATAAGATATTTATTTAAATCAGTTTACTTTAATTCCTAATTGGTCGCAGCAATTTCCGCAACCAATTAAAAGCCACCGGATCACCCGGCGGAAAGAAATCCGGTGCCATGTAAATATACTTAAGATTAAGTCGGTGCGCCGATACGCTGCCACGCTGACGGCGTCGTATTTGAATCAGCGGCGGCGCGGTTTTGAAGCAAGTTGGCCGGCGGCGTGGCGCGGCGGCGCAACCATCTAGTTAATTTTCGAAGATAGTATTGCGCTTTCAAAGAGTAATTAACAACTCTAGATTCTTTCGGTTTAGTAAAAAAACATAGAGTAATTTAGTTCATTTTGAAGTTAGTAGAGAAATTAGATTAGGTTTTTAGATAACTGAAGGAAACTCTTCTGATTTTATTTATGGAATAAAATTTGAGAAGATTTCTCCGATCATTGAAATCATTCCAAATTAATGCAATCAATTTGAAATACAGGGAGTCTAGACAGGCCTAACGGCCTATCGAAACCTCTCCTAAAATCCAGGTTGCAAGCTTCTGGGCCAGCCTCTGAATGAGTTGCGATTAATAAAATTTTAGTTTGGAGATTAAAGAGAAGAATTAGTTTTGTTTCTTTCTATTATTCACCCAAGGGCTAACAAAAGCCTGGGAAGAGCTGCTGTAGAGTCCCTGGGGTTGTAGGAACCATAGAAAAAAAACATATATACATTTTAAATGGAAAGAGAAATAGGTAGCATTGAAACCGAGAACCTGAAAAATGAATTATCGACCCTATTGAAGGTACTAATAGATCATTCAAGTTTTAAACACTCTTTTTGCTTTAACAACTCAGAAGGCACAATAACTACTTCCATTAAAAGTCATGAGTTAGAAAATGTACAAATGAATTAATGAAACATTTTGACACTGTGGTTAAAGTGACTAAACGTAGAGCACGTGAGTTGTTCGAGGAATTGGAAAGAGAATAGGATTACAATAGGATGCCCCTATTTATACCTGCAAATAGTCACTATTCGGCTTTCGAGACACCCAATGCTGTGAATATAAATTCAGACGTTTTCTTAGGAGGAACGGTGGAATTTATTTTTGAAAGTAGAATCCCCACAAATTTTGTGGAGAAAGATACTTTAGAAATCCTGCGTAATGAAATTACAGAATATTAATTTACCATAGGGAATCTAGTTTTTCGTACCATAGGTACTGTGAGCATAGAAATTCAGGAAGTGGTGTTTTCATTTTTTGTTGTCTCAAATACTACCCCTCTTGGACTTACGCAAGCTCGGGGGATTGTGGAACTATTCGTAATAGAGCACCTTGCCTAAGTATATGGTTTTCCAATACACCTTTAAACAAATAAAATAAGCAAAAATTGATGCCATCATTTACCACCCCATGGTATGTAAATAGACAGAGGTACAAAAGAACTTCAGCATCTAGGTAGGCTTTTGGTCTCAATTATTCTAGGGCCGGCACCAAGAGAAAAAAGAGAAATTCCTGACACCGTGGTCGTGCACTTCACTTTAAAAGAACGAATTATTGGATTTTAATACCGATTAAATAACTAATTTCAAGTAATAAGGAATTTTCCGTACTATTTTTAAAATTTTCTTCGGAAATAAATAGTCTGCTTCGAATGGCCTCAATGCGAATCAAAATGAGGAAGATTGAAACCTCGGTAGTGAAAATCAAAACCAACGGAACAACGGCAACGGTGATGCTCTAAATCGTCGACGAAACGTTCAACCCGTCCTAAACGTGTCTCCGGTAGCTGAAATGTACAGTTTAAGAGTGGATATAGGTTTCAGCCGAACACAAGATCCAAATCAACAAGAACACCAACCCGCCCCCAACGCCGACAATTTCGCAATCAGTGTGACCCAGTCTATTTCAGATACACTAGCCATACAACAAGCTGCCAGTCACATCCCTATGTACGATGGTACAAATATCCCGGTAAGAGATTTTATACAGGACATAGTATATGCGGCAAGCTATGTTCCTGTGTCCTGTAAATTTTCCCACATTACCGCTGCGTTGGGAAAGCTCACCGGCTCAGCTATGGAATGCACGCGTAATAAACAATTTTCTAAGATCATTGAATACTATGAACGACTGCACTATTATATAGGGAGAACCAAACTCTTTATCGTATATTCCAGACGTATTCATGGCAATAAAAACATGATACGTTGATGAACTCGACTAGAGAGATGTAAAAATAAGTTTTTTTAAACATTTGCCACGGCCTAAATAAGGAAGACCAGAAAAGCTGCGAGGATTTGAATTTAGAAGAATCATTAATATCGTTAGCATAAGATAAAATGCGTGACGCTTTAACGAATCAATTCTGAGGTTAACGTTAAAATCACCCAGTGTTACGGACAAGCAAAAAGTAAATTTCTTGCCCCTTCATAATATCACGTTTAAAATAACAGGAAAGTGTTCTGTCGTAAGTACTTTCAGAATGGCTGCATAAAAATAATTTTTAACAAAAGACAAGCAACTTTCTCTTCGAGGCACCGATAGTCGGCTTAATTTGTCGACTTACAAATGAAACCTTTAATAACATAACACCCTTGAGACTTTTCACACTGAACCTATAAATCTGCTACCCTTCTAAAGATATGGGCACACAGTAACACCAAGAAATAAATAACCGAGTAACTAAGTGTGATTCAAATAGTCGAGATAAAACACCTGTTGAACACATTGGTAGTAAAGTGTACATAAATAAAAAAATGTACTAAAATATATCAGTGAGTTCTCATCGAACAATTGTTAATTTACGAGTATAAAATTAAATTCTACTTTAAAAAAAAAAAAATTTGGTACCAGAAATGTTAAAAAGTTACAAAACGTCAAATTTAAAGTTGGCAAACGTAAAATATTCTCTATTATTTCAAGTGCCCCACACATACCCTACTCTGATCACTCATGTTTAAATTGACCGTCAACTTTAAGTATTTTATATTGAGCTGTTGGTCGACCAATTAATAAGTCTGAAAATTCACACGGTCTTTTAAGTTGCCATCGATGACCATACGTAGTGGCTCCCAAAATGGATATCTAGGCGTTGACCGGCACATAATAAAAAAGTTCATTCCTAGTACTAGATGTCCAATGGTCTTATGAGCCAGTCCGTAGTGGATGTTAAAGTAACGAGAAGACTGATGAGTTGTCCTGAAATACTGTCTTGTAACGGGGAACATTACCCTGTAACAAAAGAAATAAAATTTCTCACAGATTAGCCATGAAATTTCTTAACATTTTGAGGTTTCTGGGTGGAAGTCTCACCCTAAGTGGTAATGCAGATCTGCTCAACTCGAGGACCAATCGGAGTGTTCTCTAACGCCAAGCTCCCAGTACACCAGGAAAATGAGTGACCAAATTATTTAGACAAGTCACTAAAATCTCGTTGTGAAATAAAATCGAAAACACTTCCTAATTGCATTGCATTTAATTGTACAAAAATAAAAACAAATTATTTTCAACAAAAAAACTAAATTTAGAGGCTATTATATAATTAAAGGGAGTGATTTGTTAGGTGCGAATCATATATTTATGTTCAAAGTACAATTGGCATCTAACTCGCCCATCAATTGTGAAGACGGATTTAGGTGATATTAATATTAGAATTATGAAGTGACAGTGAAGACGCTAAGCTGTTTGAGGCGTACACTGTCGCATGCTCAGATGCACATGAGACGCTAAGATGCTGTGGCGCTCGTGCATATACTCAAACCATTTCACTTTACCAAAATATAAAACAAATTGAAGTTAGTAAAGAGAAGAAACTGGATATGTTGGGAAAAACTATTAGAATGAAATACTTCGGATAAAAAGGGAAACGTAAAATTAGATTTTAGAAGATGAAAGGAATTTCTCAGTAACAAAATAAAATAGGCTTTCCCGACGAAGCAATATTTCCAATTTAGATGTCGATTTCAGAACCCATTAACGACGAAGAATTCCGATTTTTTTTATTCATTTTCATGTCTCATTATTAAAATTAAGGAGTGAGAATTTTTGAAATAAAACCCTGTTCCCTGCTATTTTTGGGTATGTTCTTTCAGAATATGAGCTCAAAATTGAAATATCCTATCCAGAAAATAAAATATGGCGGCTTTTATGTAAAAAAATATGAAAATATTGTAAACAAATTTTTTCCATGTTTTTTTTTCATATTGAAATCGCACGAAACCTTCACACTTTCTTCAACCATCGGTGCACAAAAATCGTGTGGTTTGACAGTATACTTTTGGTTTTCATCATAAAAGTCGTTGTCATTTTCAAAATGGTGATTTTCGCTTGCAAATTTTGAAAAAATATAGGTGTGTGGACGCTTCACTCAGATTCCAACGAATATTGGCGAAAGTGGCTGTAAATAGGTTTTTGGGGCCGCTAAATCCGAATATCGTGTTAGGTTATCAAAGTTCCTGATGGCGGATCCAATATGGCGCCCAAAATTTGGAAAAATGTTTGGAACTTGACGAAATTTTCCGTACACAGGTTTTTGGTGTCGCTGAATCCGAATCTAGTGTCAGATTTTCGAAATTCAAGATCGCGGATCAAATACGGCGGCCAAAATTAAAAAATGTTTGGAACCATTGGTTCTTTACAACTCTAAATAGTTTAAAAACGATTGATCGTACAACATTTTGTCACAACAGTTTTTGTTCAGTTCTGTACAATGAATGTGTACGTAAAAGGAATGCATTACCAAAGCTTCCTTACTCTTCAATGAAATGTATCAATGTTATAGGTCAATCGATTCGTCTTGAATCAACACAACTTTTCTATTCTCACATCAACTTTAAATTATGAGAATAAGAAAACTTTTACTATAAAAAACGAATTTAAAAATATATAAATTACCGTAACTTCCCTACTCTACACTAAAATGTATTAACATTGTAGGTCAATTGATTTGTCTCAAATCAACACATCTTTTCTGTTCATGCATCAACTGTGATTATGTTAATGAAAAAAGTTTAACTATAAAAAACTGATTTTCAAAATATATAAATTACCAAAACTTTCCTACTCTTCAATAAAATGTATTGATATTATAGGTCAATCGATTCGTCTCGAACCAAGGAATCTTTTATATTCTTGCATCAACTTTGAATTATGCGAATGAAAAAAGTTTTACTATAAAAAACCGAGTTTTAAAATATTATTGAGTACTTAAAAAGATGCATTAAATATTTTCAGAAATCCTTCAGTCAGTTTCAAGATATTAGTGAGGAAAATAAGTTCTCCAAATTTAATCAATTTATCTATATTAAAATTATTATTAGACATTTTTAAATTAGGGAGGGTTTAATTAAATAAATTAAAAATTTTTTGAAAATGTTACTATTACAAAGCTTCCTCTATGAGGAAGCAAAAACAATCATGACGGACCAGACGGATTCGTTTCTATGGGCGAACAGTCGGTCTTATTTTACCGAATTGCATTATTTTATTTCCAATACTCGTAGGTGTTCCTCCGCGGCACTACTTCCAAAAATTTTATGACCATTCAATTTCAGCTCCGCTCACTCATTTCGAGTCGATGAACTTTTATCTCCGCAACTACGGTTGCATTCATTCTAAAGGCTTATGGATATTTAGAAACTAACAAAAGGTCATCAGCCTTACGCATTCCAATGATTTTAATTTCTTCATAGTCTTAAGTAAGGCATTTCGCTTCTATAAATCAGGTGTACAATTTAGCATACTTGGCTTTTTATTTTAAATTAAATTGTACCCTGATTTATTTGCTATTTTGTTAGCCGTAGCGTCATCAATTTAATAAATGAGTAGCGCTGAACTCGACATCTAACTTGGAAATATTGCTTTCTTGGGTAAGCCTATTTCATTTAGTTACTGAGAAATTGCTGTCATCTTCTAAAATCTAACTTTACGTCTCCGTTTTTATCCGTAGTATTTCATTCTAACAGTTTTTCCTAACATATCCCATTTCTTCTCTTTACTAACTTCAATTTGTTTTGTATTTTTGTAAAGTGAAATGGTGTAAGTGTATGCACGAGCGCCACAACATCTTAGCGTCTCGTGTAGGTGCATCTATGTATGTGACAGTGTGCGCCTCAAACAGCTTATCGTCTTCACTGTCACTTTATCCATATCAAAATATTCATCGTGATATCTCTCGCTTTGCTTTGAAATTTTTTAAAAATTATTTATGGTTTTTGAGACCTTAATCGCGCGCATTATCTTTTTTTATTATAGTTTGCCAGTTGTATCAAAGCAGAGAATGATTGAAGTTTTTTAATCGCGATTCAGAATAAATTATTGAAATAACAGTTTTATGAAAGCGGCGGCAATCGTGAGTAAACTGCGAATGGTAAATGATTTGTCGGATTGGGGATTTAAAAAAAATGATATATAATTTTTAGTTAACATGTTTTTTGACAAAATAAATATTTCAGAAGATAATCATATCAAATCGATTTTTGGTACACATCAAGTAAATTATTAGTTAACTGTTTAAGAGCTCGAGGGTACCCTTTTTTCTTATCCGATAGTGCTTTACCAGAAATTATTTTTTGATCTAACAGAACCAATCTGAGGCTGCAGCGAAAAAAATCAAAAGGTGAAAATACACGGATTACACTTGGACTTTGCGCTAATTTCTACATAAAATTCACTGAATTCACTTCTTCAATATTCCACTCAATATGTTATATTTTTTATGACTCAAAATAATTTGTGACGTTCCGGAAGCCAAGAGTCCCGTTTGTCGATAGAAGTTCAGGTGCCTTCCATAAACCACGTGGTTTCTTTGGGGGGTGGGGGGGGGGGGGGTCGACGAAAGGCCACGTTGGTCTACATGGGGAGAAGAGGGCGATCCGAGTCCGAGCCACGTGGTTTCACACTTAGGTGTTAAAAAAATAAATAAAAAGCATGGCCAGAATACAGAAAAATGTTTACTGACAAAAATAATAAGTCCAAAAATATTAGCACAAAAAATAAATAAATTTTAACCCAAACAGTAAATAAATTCTCAATTATGATGAATTGCCGTGTTACTTCAGTAGTCTATAAGTGTTGTTCAGAAAATAATAAGAATATTTGGAAATGTTGGCACCAATCCGCTATGAATTTATCTTTCTATCACTGTCAACCACTGGTTTCTCTCTAGCGTTACGAAAATATGGAGACACGCACAAATCGAGCTCTTGTTTAAACTCAACGTCACACCGTGCTTACTTTTGCGTTTGTCTATGGAGGCATGAAAACACGCCATTTTTATGATTAGAATATTTTGAAAATATATGTATGTTTTTAGAAACTGATTTTGATTACTAACTGTTCTTATAACCTTACTTAATGCGGAACTTTCAATTTCTCTTTTATACTATTTACGTTTTGTTACAAGGTACTAGTTTGTCGTTGTTTTGTTACATCGTTTATCTTTGACAATTTTGGCATAATATTGTTTTAGATCTTAATTTTTTTATCGTGAGTGAAACAGATCCTACAAGGTTTTACATGAACGAGATAAATAATACAATGGATTGTTCATGTGATATTGTGGACGTGTTTCATATTGAAGTTATATATTTAAAAAAAATTTTATTCGCAATTCGAGAATAATTTAAGTCGAGTAATAATGATAATAAATATTATTTGAAAGTACGGTAAGTAAATAATACTTTTGTTTTATTTTAGAAGTAAGGAATTTTCATCTTTACAATTTTATTTTATTTTATTTTGAACAATAGAAACTTCTTGCTAATTTCCAAGGGTGAAACTTCATTTAGAAATCCACATCTTCGTATCGTCGTATAAAGTGATCAAGATCGCGATTTATTGGGCGTTGATCATTATTTCGTACTTCTATTTCATGCTCAAGTGAGACACGTACATTCTGATCTTGATATTCTTCTATGCAATCCAGACACATACTCGCAGGAGATTGAGTATGTATCATACTAACTGTACTCTATATTCGCAACACACTGTTAAAATTATTTCTAGTCAATTTCTTTCATTTACAAAATTTCGCTTGTGACAAATTTATAACCAGGTATATTCTTCCATGAGTGTTTTATTTTTATTTGTGCAACCTGTAAGAAAAACGTTATTTTTTCCATTATGCTAATAAGTAATGAATCTCCTAATGTGATGTCTCATAAGTGCAAAGAAAATTATTGAATACATATTGTAAGAATAACATTTATTGTCATAGAGTTTAATCAATATTTTGATTAAAAGTTACTTTATGTATGGTTTCAGTAGTTTTCTGCATATTGCTAGTATAGGGACGAAAAAGATATTATAGTTAAGAACTTTTTGATTGTAATATGGAACTATTTCAAAATAGCTTGTCATTAAGAAACTTCTAATTTGGAACATTTTGGATTTATTGAAATATCTTAAGAAATAGTTTTAATTTGAAAGAAATTTAATTTTTCCCAAAGGCTCAAAATAAATATCTATTGTATTTTCGATTTTTTGTTAATATATAACAATTTTACTGTTTGCATGGCGTGCTTGATGTATAATGTTAGTAGGATAGTAAAGTTATTTGCCAAGACATGTCGGTTCTCGATCGCTCGATCCTAGAAAAGAAATGCAGAAATGGACTAGTGTTAAGGTACAGTAGAGCCTCATACGCGCGCGACCAATTTTTTTACATGTATTTTATTTTATTTGGAAATGAAGTTCAATAATATACCATGAACTTAATGTTTACTTCAATCATTTTGATTTATACACGGCTTCGCATGGATAGCATCTCACGATGCAGAATAAATAATTGTGCAACTCTAAACAGTTTCATGCAACTTAGGAAAAAACCTATAAAATGTCGGCGCTTACAAATTTTCATAGAAAAACACAGCAAATGATCTCGACTCGAGAAGAGTCCAGATGTCAAGCCATTTCGAGCGCGCATAGCACTCGGATGGATAACCATCTGCGACGTACACGACCGAGTTGTGTATTCGCTGCGTTTTAACCTCGGTTTTAACTAATGTCGAGCAGGAGTTTTGACGGAAGGGTATCTTCGACAAATTGCCAAACTCTTAATTTGCTCATGAAAATATTTTTAATAATCAATAAATCTTGGAAATTTGAAGAGCATAATACAGTCATCGGAAAGATATTCTTAGTTAATTCTGTAAAAAAAAATCACGTGCGTCCTAAACTATGACCCAAGACAGATTTATGTGTAAACAACTTCGGTAAACGTTGACTGAAATTGAGATCTTACATAAAGCAAATAATAACTCACGCACATGTGGGAGTATAAAAATTTATTTTCTCTTATATATAATGTCGTGCAAAAGTTTCTGGGCAGTTATTTTCCAATAGGATAATAATCCTAATCTAACAATGTAACAATAACCCTACTTTATTAATAATAAACTGTAGATTTTCTCTCTATTGACATATCCGGCATATTTTGCCGGATTTGAATGTTCTTTTCCGGTATATTTTATCGTGTACTAAATTGAATTCTGAAGAATTTATTATGGATTCCAAACGATTCTAGATTAATTTCAAACAATTCTAGATTAATTGCAACTAGTTGAAAAATTGATATTTGCACAAATATTTCGGACAATAGAAAATTCAATGGAGATCTTGATGACAGATAGAGGTTATGTGTCATCTGTATATATCTGCATTTCTTGCCGGATCTTAATTTTCTCTTCCGGCAGATTTTTCCGGATTTTAATTTTCTCGTCCGGAATATTTTTAATATCATAATTTTCCGTCAATTATCACGAATTTCAAAAATTTCCACAACTTTCATAAATTTCCATAAACTTAATAAATTAGGTAGGGGTTTGACCAACATTGTTTCTATAACGAGTCACAGGGGTGCCTTACCGGAAGAGAAAATTAAGATCCGCCAAAATATGTCGGAAGAGAAAATTAAAAACCGGCAAAATATACAGGATCCGTATACCCTGGCGGACCGAACGAACGGAGCGGATACGCTACAGCGTATCCTTATAGTATCCACATCGTATCCTCTCCGTATCATGCAAGAAAAACTCATTAAAAAAGGAAGATGAACATTTCACTTGTTAAAATTCGGATTCTACGTGAAATTTTGCGTTAAAAGGTCCCGGAATAATCGCAATAGTTTTTCTTGCAACATTAAAAACTTAAAAAAAATATAATACTTATCGATAACGTGGGCTGAAGGCGACTTCAAACGCATCGTCGACGGATAAAGCCTATAAACTGCTACTGAATGACGATGCGTTTGAAGTCGCCTTCAGCGCACGTCATCGATAAGTATTATATTTATTAAAAGTTTGTAATGTTGCAAGAAAAACTATTGCGATTACTCTGTGACCTTTTAACTCAAAATTTCACGTAGAATCCGAGTTTCAACAAGTGAAATGTTAATCTTTCTTTTTTAATGAGTTTTTCTTGCATGATATGGAGAGGATACGATGTGGATACTATAAGGATACGCTGTAGCGTATCCGCTCCGTTCGTTCGGTCCGCCAGGGTACACTACAAAAATATAATTCTTAAACAAATAATTATTGTTTGAATAATAAAAACTTATTTACAAAATACTTGGAAACTCGTCCCTTATTAATAAAAAATAATCCTTGTGAAGAAAATCCGAAGAACACCGTTTTTAGTATGAATTTAATAGAGAACTGCTATTTTGCATTTTTTGGGGTCACTTTCCAAGCATAATAACAATTCACAAAAATTTTATAACAAGTAGCTCTTTTTTTCCATTTTTTTCTAAATCAAGCTTTTCCCATTTAAAATCCCATGTTAATTTCAAAGGCTCGGTGGTACGGGTTAACTTCGACAAAAAAAAAAGAAAAGAAGAAAAATGTTAAGTTGCAAAACTGTAAATATAAATTAAGTATTTATTTTTAAAATTGAACTGTAGTACGACTCTTAACAATAGAATTATAATAAAATTGATTTTATAAGACGATTCTGAATCTGTTTATAATTAAATAATTTCTAGATTTTTACGTTAAAAATTGAACTATTTCAATTTGAATGCCTTACGTAATTAATTAAATGCATGCATCCGATTGAAACTTCAAAATCTTTTTTTAATTTTCAAAAACATTTTAATTAATATATTCATAATTTTTAAGTATTCATTGTTTCGTTTTTTTTTATTTTTCATTTGTAAATGACATTTTTCATTTAAGATTTTCAAGAAACAACTTATAATCACTAAATTGTACTGTTTTTAAGTTAAAATTGTTCAAAAATGATATCATTTTCAACACTTAAAAAATGCATTGATTCATTCTTCAAACTATTTTATTTGGGACCATACTTAAATTACGTAACAGCTTAAGGGGGAGGGAGGTGTCAAAAGATTTTGTTACGATTTGTTACTGAAGGGGGGGTCCTTCATTCATGTATGTAACTTTCGGAAATTCACAAATTAAATAAGTATCTCGCAGAAATCGTACAGAAATTTAATATGAATTCAACTTTACGCACCAAAGGAAACTGGTGAGTGAAAAAAGGAACCTAGCCAACAACCATTTTTTTTAATTCAGGAAAAAGTCAGGGATTTGGAAAAAAATCTTACAAAAGTCCGAGATTTATATAACTTTAAATAACTGTCAAACCGAATAGATTTGAAAGTTTTCAACTTTTATTTGAAATTATTTTATTCCGCCTATAAAAGATTCTAGGTTCAAAATGTTACAAATGTAATATTCTGGTTTTTGAATATTAATGGTCAGGGAAAGTGAAAAGGTGGTTAGGGAAAAATTAGAGAATTTTTAAAATAAAGTTTTGCGGTAATCCTGATATAACATTCTTCTTAGTAATTTATTTGCTTTGTATTTATATTTCTTTTTTTGCAGTTGCTTCTTCCTGAAAATGATCTTTTTAGTTGTAAATTTTATTATTTGTTTGAAAATGCAACAGTTTTGTTCAAAAATTAATCTTTTTGCTTGAAAATTCCACTATTTCGTAGAAAATTTACTTTTTGACAGAAATTCATGTTTTGGTGTTGAAAAATAAATTTAAATGTTTTTTGGATAAAAATCCAACTATTTTTTGGATAATGTATATTTTTTATTAAAAAATTCATCTATCTGAGCAGAAAATTAACCTTTTTTAATAAGAATGCAACTGTTTGGTTGAAAATTCAACTATTTCGTAGAAAATTTATCTTTTGAGAAAAATTCACATTTTGTGTAGAAAAATTAATTTAAATATTTTTTCGATGAAAATTCAACTATGTTTTTTAATATTTGTCTTTCTGATTTAAAAAGTCATCTGTTTTAGTAGAAAATTGATCTTTCTTCGATGAAAATGCAACTGTTTGATTAAAAAATAAATAATTGTTTTAAAAAGGAATCCTTTTTGTATGAAAATTCAACTGTTATTATCGAAAATTCGTCTTCTTGGGTTGAAAATTCAAATACCTTCGTAGAAAATTTACTTCTTACTCAAGCTGTTTTTTTTTTGTAATTTTTGTTTGAACCACTTTGTTAAAAAATAATTTTTTCGTTGAAGATTCATAATTTTATTTGAAAATTCATCTCTTTGGTTAAAGTTTGACTATTTAGTTGAGAACTGATTTTTTATAATTGAAAATTTAACTGCGTGGGTAAAAGTTGAACTATTCTGTTGAATTTGTTTTTAATGAAGCTTTACCTCTTTGGTTAAAAATTTAACTATTTTGTTGAAAATTAATTTTTTTGCTGAAAATTCCTATTTTACTGGTTGAAAATTCAATGTTTCTACAGAAAATTCGTCTTTTGGCTTTCAGGAACAACAATTCACGTGAACTTTTTTTTCTTTCATCACTGAGAAATCTTTTTATTTGTTGAAAATTCGTCTTTTTGATTTTGAAATTAATTTTTTTTCAATTACATTTCATCCTTCAAGGTTGAACTATCAACTATTAAACTTTTTTGTTACGAATTTTCTTTTAAGGTTGAAAATTTAACTGTTTCATTGAAAATTCAATTGTTTTGTAGAGAATTTAATTATTTTGTAGAAAATTTAAGTATTTTCTTAAGAAGCCATCTATTATCGTAGAAAAGTCACTTTTTTTGTTTAAAAAAAAAATAAATTTCAAAATTATCGATTTGTATATGTATGTTAATGGGATTTGAATGTTAATGGTTAAGGAAAAAAAAATTGGTCGAAGAAAAATCATAGAATTTTGAAAATGAAGTTTTCTCCCTGCACAGCACGCATTATCTTAAATACAACTAATTTCCACTAGTTTCAAGTCCCATATCTTATTATTTCTGGAAACCATAAATTATGTACAGCAATAGGGGGGTAGAAACATTTTGTTACGGTTCGTTACATGGAGGGGGGGGGGTGGAGAGGGTCGATTATCCGTTACGTAATTTACGTACGGCCCCTTTCCTAAAACGCATTTTCTCCTTTGCCTGCTTAGTCAAGCTTTGTTTATAAAATACCGGTGCGGACCGATATGAGTTCTCTGAAAGAACACATTGTGTGGCATTTATATTACGCATCTACATTTAGAATTAGGCTAATTATATTTCCTGAAGAAGATTAATAAATTCTATCACTTATATCCAGAAAACAATAATTTTCAACGATTTTAAGATAATATAAGATCAAGTATTCTAATCCGGCAAAATATGCCGGATTTCAATTTTCTTTTCCGGTATATTTTATCCTGTACTAAATTGAACTCTACGGAATTTAATATGAATTCAAAATGCGAGAGAGAGAGAGAGAGTGAGAGAGGAAAGAGAGATGGAGACGGAGAGAGAGAGAGATGGAGAAGGAGATAGAGAGATGGGCAAAGAGAGAGACTGAAGGGCTCCTTTCTGTGGGTGAAGAAAAGCGAGCCTCCGGTCTGTGCCATAAGACACAACGTGTGTGTCACAGGCCTGCGTTACACTATGCAGTCGTGGTTTCATTCGAGTCAGGCGCGACTCCCCATATCGAGGTCTAAGATGTTTACACATCAAAAATTCACCCTATTCGTTGAAAAGTAGCGAAATTCTGATTTTTTAAATGAAAGTTGTTTAAATAATAGATAATTCTTGTAAATCAAAATAACATAGAAAAGATCATTGGAAAGACAATCTTAGTTGACTCCGCCAAGAAATTGTGTCTATCCTTTGAAAAATAGACAAACTCTGAATATGTTTATGGAAAATATTTAAATAATGAATATAATTATTGTGAATGTGCAAAGTAATGTACGAAATTCTTATTTGAAATACATACTTTGTTGCATCCGTAAAAAATTAAGCCTATTCCTTTGAAAATAGATAAACTCTGAATATGTTTAGGAAAATTATTTAAAAGATTAATAATTATTATAACTGTAAACTGTAAAAAAATGTAGCCTATTGATTGAAAAATGACCTAACTCTGAATTTGTTAATGTGAATTGTTTAAATAATTAATCATTCTTTTAAATTGACAAAGCAACATGGAAAAGAGTCATCAGGAAGACTTTTCATATCATCATAAAAAAAAGTAATCGGAAAGATATTCTTGGTTAATTCTATAACAAATTTTAGCCTATTCGTTGAAAATAGCCGAAATCAGAATTTGTAAAGAAACATAGATGAAGAGTCTTCGGCAAGACATACTTAGTTGACTCCGTGGAAAAACTGTGCCTATTTCTTGAAAAATAGCTAAACTCTTGATTTTTTCATCAAAATTGTTCAAATAATGATTCATTCTTTGAAATTTGCAGAGCATTATATCAAAAAGTCAGTGAAAAGGTATTCATACTCAATTCTATTAAAAATGATGCCTGTACGTTGATAAATAGCCAAACTCTTAATTTTTTAAACGAAATTATTTAAATAATTGAAAATTCTTGTAAATTTACAAAGCAAGATAGATAACAGTCATCGGAAAGATATTCTTAGCCCGTGCAGAAATTTTGCCGTGGCCCCGGTCGTGGACGGATCGGGCCAAATCGGGCCCAGATAGGGTAATATGACCGGGGCCAGATCCGTCATGAAAAGCACGCCCCGATCGGGGCCAGACCTGGTAGCCCGATCGGTCCCCGATCTGGCCCCGATCAATTTCCGGTTCAAAGCCATGTTCTAAATTATGTAGTATTTTTGATTTAAATGAGTAATGCATATAAATAAATAGATTGAACTATATTATTTGAAATTAATATTGTGAATTTACATTGTGGAATTCTTTGAATATTATAATACGCCTTATAATTACGCTCACTATTAACATTACTGACGTCTACCCTTCCGTTTGCCATCCCAGTCTTTCGCATTACCGAAAGTTGTCCCTATGTGGGACAGCACTTCCTCCTCCGTCACCTTGAACTTTGGACAAGCAACAGCTGAAAAATAAATGATAGGAATTTGATTTTGAGAGAACAGCTGGAATAATATGACAATATATGGCCGAAGACATGAATTTTCGATCAAATTGTAGAATTTTCCACTCGTAAAGGAAAATTTTTCAATCAAAAATGAAATAGCTACATTTTTAGATAAAACAATTAATTTTTACCCAAAAACATGAGATTTCAGCAGAATATTTAATTTTCAAATGATTAGTTCAATTTTTAACCAAACAGTTTAATTTTGTACACAGGTAGTAGATTTTTCAAAAATAAATAGATAAATTCGTAACGGAACATGTAATAATTAATATTTCAACAAAAAAGGATTCTGATTTTAAATCAGGAACAGCTGAATTTCACCAAAAAAGACAAAGTAGTTGAATTCACAACCAAAACAGATTAATATTGAAACAAGCAATTGCATTTTTAACAAAAATGGATGAATTTTCAACCAAGAAGACTAATTTTCTACCAAGAGAGACAAATTTCCAACAAAACATGGATTTTAAACCAGAAAAGGTAAATTTTTAACGCAAGACATCAGTTTTCAACGAAAAATAAAAATGTAACATTTTCAGTGAAAAATAATTAATTCCCAGCCAAAAACACACCCCGAATTAATAATTATATATTTTGTTTCATCTTTAAATGTATTGTAAAATAAAGGTTACGAAGGAGGTGAAAAATGTGTAAATATTTTTTTTAACTAATCTGCATGACCAACGATCTGAATGGGATATTCTGGTCAATCTTCCGGTGCGTCCGCTCTTCTTCGCATTAAATTATAGAAAAAAAAGTTTCTTTCATCGGTATGCGGTTCCGGCATGTACTTTGTAAGGAACTTCTTTTTTTCGTTGTCAAATCGTATCCATTTCAATAATCTGATGTCAACAGATCCTGTCAACGGACGTCTACCGGCATGAATGAAATTAACCAGCTGAAATGGTTTCACAGTCAGTACCATATCCGACATATTCCAAGCTCTGCATTGTACAAAAAAGTTTAACAATAAACATTTATTTCTCCAGTACGCTATAGAAATTTAAATAAAATAGATTAGCTATGGGTGAGACTAATAATGCGTGCAGGTAAGCTTGACAAATTTTTAACCGAATAAAAATTATTCTCCAATTAAAAAAAAAACACAATTTTCTACCAAAAGGGAATAATTTTTAAGAAAATACATGAATTTTAAACCAAAGATTTCAATTTTCAATGGAATTTTTAACCTAATAGATGAATTTTCAAACAAAAAGGTAAATTAGTCACCCAAAAGATTAACATTCTACCACGAAAGACATAGTTTTAACAGAATACAGACATTTTCAAATAAGCAGTTGAACTTTAAATTGAAGAAGATTTAGGTTCGAACAAAAATGATATAGTTAAAAAATATATTTAAAAAAAAACAAATTTTGAATCAAAAAGATTAATTTTATACAAAAACGGGTAATTAAAAAAAATTTAATTATAATTTAGACTTTCGAACAAGTTATGTAAATATTTTTCATTTTTACGTCATTTAGATATCAAAAATCAATAATAATAGCACTTACATTTTTGATATTATGTTGCACTGGAACACAAGCGATTCTTCAACTACTGCACAACTGCACGTACTTAGCGTCAGCTCAAGAACTGAGAAATGAATCATTTCATATATTCAAATTGGTGGCATTTTATAACCTCTCCCCCTAAGTACAAGGGTTCAGGTAAGAAATTTGGAATGGAAAGAACCCGGATACAGGGCCGTCTTAAGGTATTTTCAGACCTGTGTTTATCCATCTCAACTACACTATTCTTTCTTATGAATTAATAGCACTTATAAATTTTATGTTAAGTTTAACAGAAAAAATATTGTAAAAATAAGTGAACGTATATGTTAATTAAATTCGGAAAACAATAAGCTTCAGAATCTCTCTTGGATTAGGGGGAGATTGGTTGATATTTGCACCATCTTTAACCCAGCACTGGGCCCGTCAACTTCATACTGAAGTTTTTAAAAAAGCTCAAATGAACGAAATAATTGTTCTCAGTCCCAATCTATCTCAAAAACAGTGTGACAGAAAATGAACAAATTTTTTTTTTAAGATTACGTTACTTTAGTCATAAAGGTGGAAATTTATTATAATATAATAATTAATTTAAGTTTGAAAAAATCTAAACAAAAATCTTCATTTGAACTTTCGTTACTTCACGTATACATAAAAATTAGAATCATTGGGAAAATTACAATCAATAATGGAAATGCAACCTCTAATTCGGTAATTTTCTACAAACATTGGAAAAATATTTCTTTCAATTTCAACAGGAAAATTACCAGTGTCAATAATAACTGTGATAACTGTTGAAAACAACTACAACGCCATTCGAAATTTCCTTGAATACCTACTAGGTGGCGTTGCGATGGGAAACCTGGCCAATCTACTAGGTGGCGTTACAGTAGGAAACCTGGCCAACCCGGTCTGGCACGACTCTGGGACATGCAAATTAGCCCTGCCCGGGCCAGACCCTATCAGCCGGATCGGGGCCTGATCGGTAATAGGGAAAAGATATGGCGATTTCTGCACGGGGTTGCATTCATAAACAGACTGAGCCTATTCGTTGAAAAACAGCCAAACTCTGAATATGTTTATGAAAATTGTTAAAATAATTAACAATCATTGTAAATTTGCAAAGTAACATAGGAAAGACTTATTTTTAATATATACTTTTTGGCTCTGTAAACAAATTGAGCCAATTCGTTAAAAATAATAATATAACAAATAATAATCCTTGTAAATTTACAAAGCAACATAGAAACTAGTCATCGAAAAGACATTCCTAGTTGACTCCGTAATCAAATTGTGCGTATTCCTTGAAAAATATACAAACCCTGAATATGTTTAGGAATATTGTTAAAATAATTAATAATTATTGTATATTTGCGAAGCATCGTAGAAAAGATTTATTGGAAATACATTATTTCTTGATACCCCAAACTAATTGATCCTATTCGTTAACAAACGAACGAGCTCTTGATTTGTTCATGAAAATTGTTTAAATAATTAATCATTCTTGAAAATTTACGAATCATCATACAAAAAAGTGATTGGAAAGATATCCTCAGTTAATTCCGTAAAAAAGTGTAGCATATTTGTTAAAAAATAGTCAAACTCTACCTATTTGTTAAAAAAAGCCAAACTTTAAATTTTTATGTGAAAATTGTTTAAATTACACAGGACCACAAAATGATTCAGGGAGTCTACTGGGATTCTAATAGGTGTACTTTATGTTTTTGGGGTCGCTGAACACGAATCCGTTCGCAGAATTGAGCCAGCACGTCAGGATTTGCAGTAAAATTCAAAAAATCGTTGAAACTCCCGATTTTCTTTATACATTTCGGTCCCAAACCCACAAACCCTAAACCCACGAACCCCAATACCCACAAACCCACAAACCTCAAATATAATACCAATTGAGAAATTGGTATTGTAGGATGTGAGGTTTTTGGGTTTGTGGGAATGGAGCTTGTGGACTCACGCTAAACAAGCACCCCATCCTGAGAGGCAAAAGGACTCACGCTTAATAAGCACCCCATCGTGAGAGGCAAGGTGACTCACGCTAAAAAAGCAACCCGTCGTGAGAGGCATGGAGACTCACGCTTAACAAGCACCCCATCGTGAGAGGCAAGAAGACTCACGCTAAACAAGCGCCCTATCGTGAGAGGCAAGAGTACTCACGCTAAACAAGCAACCCGTCGTGAGAGGCAAGCAGACTCACGCTTAAGAAGCACCCCATCGTGAGAGGCAAGGGGACTCACGCTAAACAAGCATCCCATCGTGAGAGGCAAGGGGACTTACGCTGAATAAGCACCCTGTCGTGAGAGGCAAGGGCATTCATGCTAAGCAAGAACCCCATCGTGAGAGGCAAGGGGACTCACGCTGAATAAGCACCACATCGTGAGATGCAAGGGGACTCACACTAAACAAGCACCCCATCGTGAGAGGCAAGGGGACTCACGCTAAACAAGCACCCATCGAGAGAGGCAAGGAGACTCACGCTAAACAAGCACCTCATCGTGAGAGGCAAGGGGACTCTCGCTAAACAAGCACCCCATCGTGAGAGGCAAGGGGACTCACGCTAAACAAGCATCCCATCGTGAGAGTCAAGGGGACTTACGCTGAATAAGCACCCTGTCGTGAGAGGCAAGGGCACTCACGCTAAGCAAGAACCCCACCGTGTGAGGCAAGGAGACTCACGCTGAATAAGCACCCCGTCGTGAGAGGCAAGGAGACTCACGCTAAACAAGCACCCCATCGTGAGAGGCAAGGGGACTCTCGCTAAACATGCATCCCATCGTGAGAGGCAAGAGGACTTACGCTGAATAAGCAACCTGTCGTGAGAGGCAAGGGCACTCACGCTAAGCAAGAACCCCATCGTGAGAGGCAAGGGGACTCACGCTGAATAAGCACCACATCGTGAGATACAAGGGGACTCACACTAAACAAGCACCCCATCGTGAGAGGCAAGGGGACTCACGCTGAATAAGCACCTCGTCGTGAGAGGCAAGGAGACTCACGCTGAACAAGCACCCCCTCGTGAGAGGCAAGGAGACTCACGCTGAACAAGCACCCCATTATGAGAGGTAAGGGGACTCACGCTAAACAAGAACCCCATCGTGAGAGGCAAGGGGACTCACGCTAAACAAGCACCCCATCGTAAGAGGAAAGGGGACTTACGTTAAAAAAGCAACTCATCGTGAGAGGCATGGAAACTTGGAATAGTGTCATTAAAACTTATCTAACAAAATTTGACCAAAGTGGAAGCTTTTTCAGACTTCAAAACAACACCTTGACATTAACAGACCTAAAATCTTCAAATTCTACTCGCCAGCAAACCCACATTTCCATACCCACAAACCCGAAAACCTCACATCTTACAATACCAATTTCTCAATCGGTATTATATTTAGGGATTGTGGGTTTGGGTTTTGTGGGTTTGGGGTTCGTCGGTTTAGGGTTTGTGAGTTTGGGACCGAAATGTATGCAGAAAATAGACATTTTAACCATTTTTTGAATTTTACTGCAAATCCTGACGTGCTGGCTCAATTCTGCGAACGAATTCGTGTTCAGCGACCCCAAAAACATAAACTACACCTATTAGAATCCCAGTAGACTCCCTAAACCATTTTGTAGTCCTGTGTTATTATTGATTCTTGTAAATTCACAAAGCAACATAGAAAGTAGTCATCTGAGAGACATTTGTAGTTGATTCCGTAAAAAAATTGAGCTTATTCGTTTATGAAAATTGTTTAAATAATTGATCATTCTTGTGAATTTACATAAGCAACATATAAAATAGTCATCATAAAGACTTTTCTTAGCATCATAGAAAAAAGTAATCTAAAAGATATTCTGATTCAATTCTGTGAAAAATTGAGCCAATGCGTTGAGAAATTGACAAACTCTTAATTTTTTAATCCAAATTGTTTAAATAATTATTAATTCCTGTAAATTTATAAAGCAACATAGAAAAAAGTTATCGGAAAGATATTCTTAGTTGACTTCGTAAAAAAATTGTGCCTATTCCTTGAAAAATACCCAAACTCTGAATATGCTTATGAAAACTGTTTAAATAATTAATAATTATTGTAAATGTGCAAAGTATCTTAGGAAAGAGTTATTGGAAAAACATTATGATTCCGTAATTCCGTAAACAAATGGAGCTTATTCGATGAAAAATGGCCAAATTCTTAATTTGTTGAAATAATTAATAGTTCTCGTAAATTTGCAAAGCTTCCCAGATAACAATCGTGCGTCTCACATCACCCGCATTGTGTGATTATCATGCTGTGCGTGCATGAGAGGGTTCATTTCGCCATCACGGGATGATAGTCACGTAGCTGCGAGCGTTATGACACGCATTTCGCTATCATATATGCCTTCACGAAATGCGTGCAAAATACAACGCACGTGTGAAGGCATCATACAGAAAACAATATTAATAGTATATATTATTGACTGTTTAGGGTTTCGTAGCCCCCCCCCCCTGGCAAAAGAGCATAAACGCCAACATTTTTTTTTATAATTTTTTTTCC
The DNA here is from genome assembly GCA_932178445.1 of Andricus quercusramuli. Classification (NCBI taxonomy): domain Eukaryota; kingdom Metazoa; phylum Arthropoda; class Insecta; order Hymenoptera; family Cynipidae; genus Andricus; species Andricus quercusramuli. The sequence goes on along the minus strand of CAKNXH010001267.1, from coordinate 103,536 downwards.
AACAAATTTTTCTCAACTCGCTTTTTTTTCAAATATTTTTTTTTCACTTTTTTTTCAAAATTTTTTTTCACAAGATTTTTTTTTCCAAACCTTTATTTCACAAGTTTTATTTTTTCAAAAATTTATTGTCACAACATTTTTTTTCAAGCATTTTTTTGCTCCAAATTTTTTTTCAGAACATTTTTTTTTCAAAAAAAAATTTTTAAAAAATGTTGTCAAACAAAATTTCTTTACTCCACTCTATGCAATATAAAATTAGTACTTTTCGTTACCACCTCCTAACAACTTTTTCGGACGGGCGTTGCAAAAAATAGCGTGTAATACGCACTTGTATCATAAATAACTGTTTCTTTAAAAAATTTTGTTTCAATTTAGAAAATAGTTTTTTCAATATTTTAATAATACTTAATGAACCTATTAATAGGCTACAATACCCTTTTCAAGAACTTTCATATGGGCACATGAAAGCTAAAAGTATTAGTTAAATGGAGTCTGAACTTCTATTATTATATAATAATGAGTAATTATTATATCATAATATTATATTATGTAATACATACATAAGTATAAAGAAGATTTGTATATTATTAGAATTATTATCTTTTGTGATAAGGATATATTACTAAGTGCGTTTACGAATTTGAATGTAGCGCGCGCTTAACAAAATGAATAGGTAGTTAAATGGTGGCAGATGGGAGGCTGTTTGACCAACGAAGTTGAACGTTTCCCCCACCCGTACACAACACCAGCTGACATGTTGACAACTTTCGCAAGTGTTTTCACCCGTTTTCGCGTTGGCTCATTTTATTTTATACGCAATTTGTTAGGATTTTAGCGTGGTTTGCTACCAGTACGTGGAACGAGCGATTCGTAGATTAGTTTATTTAGTTTAAAGCATTAAAAATGTGCAGTATATTATTACAAATATATAATGAAAACCTTTTGCCCGTTGGCAAATTAAACTAAAATTAAAACGCTTTTGGTTTTCTCAGGAGTGAAGGGCAAATAACGGTTGTTTATGCGAATGTAGAAGCCCGATTTTTTATTTTTATTATTTTAAACAATATTTAGAGGGGGCCCATCGTCTTTGAAGTTCTTATGTAATTAACGATTTTGTGTAATTAACGAATTCACGATTTTAACCACGAAGTTATCCACTTTTTAATTCGAACTTTCAGTATGTTGCTCTTGAGGTTCTCAGAATCCACATAGAAACATTTTTTCAATTAAAAATTCATTGAAAGCATTAATTACAGTTGCTTGAAAAGGATCAGGTTCACTGTTTTCTACTGTTTTCAAAGACTGATAACGGCTCTTATAATATTAGCCTTATATTGAAACTAAAAGTCTGACTACGATTAAAATATGATGTGTTCGTTGCAATATATATGTAATTATAAAAATATATTTTACATTTATATATAATATGAATATACATTTTAAGTGTATTGCCCGTTGGCATTCTAAGCTGCATTACAAGAAAGGAGTTCGCCTTTTAATTAGCATTCTATGTTTGTTCGTCGTTCATTGTTTGAATACGTTTTTTAAAACAAATACAGCATTTATTAAGAAGAAAAAACTTACAAATACGTTTTGGAAAGTTTGTACCAAGGCAGGACTTTCTTCCGTTTACACTTCATTTGTACAATTAACCATTCTCAAGTTTTAGCGTTATAAATAATTCAGTTTGCACTAAAATTTACATATTTGCAGATAGATATATAGGTAAAAAAATTGAAAAAAGGCAAATTGATTTTCAAAACACATACCCAGAAAGAAAAAAAAATCGATCGAAATAAAACTTGTTAATATACAAATTTAAGAAAAAGGTTTTTAACAACTATTCATGCAATACTTATATATTGTTGTTAAAAATACCAGGTTTTAAACTTGTTCATGAACAAAAGTTTTATTCCGATCGGATTTTTTTTTCTTTTTCAGTACGTGTCTTGAAAATCAATTTGCCTTTTTTCGAATATTTTAAGTCAGATAAGTGCTGAGATATCTCTTTGAAAATATGTCAATGTTAATGTAAATATAATTGTTCATAGCACTATAATAATTTGAGAACGATACATTCTACAAAAAAATAGTGTAAGCGGAAAAAAGTCGACTTGTCTTAGTTCAAACTTTCCAAAACATATATTACAAAAAAATTTGTTTATAAATACTGTATTTATTAAAAAATCTTGTTTTAAGAATGGTCGACCAACTTTTCGAAAATGCAATCACTTTTTGTTATTAGTTCTCTGAATAAAATTTAAAAAAAATTTATTTATTCTTCTTTTATTATTTAATAATAAAATATTTATATAAATATAAATAATTTTATATTTATATGAATATTTCATTATTCTCTTATTATTATTCATGATTTTATTATTTCTAATGAAAAATTACAATGTGCATGCGATATCGCACGCACGTTATGATAATCATAACATGCGTGCGATATGAACCTCAATTGATGACACATATGCGTGCGTATTCGCACGTATATGTGCGGATCGATCCGCATATATGCGTGCGAAAACGCCATCATTTTGCAAGCATTTTGTTATCTGGGTTCACAGGAAAGAGTCATCGGAAACATGTTTTCAGTTAATTCTGAAAAGAAATTGAGCCGCAATATTAATTAAAATTGTGATTTTTTCTTTACAAATGATTAGCCCAAGATGAGATCATATTTTTAATTGCTTAATATTTCGAAAATAGTTTAAATTTGAAAGAAGTCATAGACGTCGAAAATGTAATAAAATAAAAATAAAATTACTTTCTAAATATACATAATTTTCCATTATTTATTTATAATTATAATTAAAAAAGAAATTCTAATTAAAATTGTAAGTTTTTTTTAATTTGCTTGAAAGCTATCTAAATTTTGAAAAAATGGAAAAAAAGAGCACAGGGTGAATTCCTTAAAAAAATTATCTCAGAAAATCTTTAAAAAGCACAATATCAGTCTATTGAAGAGATTATTAAAGTACTGGAAGTAATTAACGAAAAGAAAACAGACTGAAATCAATGAGAAAAAAAGCTTCTACCATTATTAAAATTTGCAGAGGTTCTATCACTAACTTTTAGCCCTTGAAGAAAAAGTAATTTTGTGGTAAAGTCATTTTTCATCACGCATGCACGGAATATGCCATATTTCACATCTGTTTTCCGTGCGCATTGTGGCATATTGCGCATGCCGTGCGAATAGCGTGCGTTCTACAATGATCGCACGCTGCTCCGTGTTTTAGAAGAAATATCGCACGCTCCAACGTGTTTTAGTAAGAAAAATCACACGCTTCGCCGTGTTTTCACGAAACAAACGCAACTAATCTTCTACTAACTTCAACGTTATCATCTTCAAAATGTCTAAAACAGTTTGTTTTGTGTCGTGGATGCAAGAAGTAAGTATAAAAAATGACAGATAATATTGACATGATTAATATGAATATTCATATTGATTATATGTAATCATAATAAAATAAAAAATTATTAGATCTAAGTATTAGATTAGATTATTGGATAAATTAGAATTAGATCTAATATCATACTTAAGTATGCCCACAGCAGGTTTCAGGTTAGGTGCGTTTGTTTCCTGAAAACACGGCCAATTCTCCATCGGCACCTGAAATTATCTTTTTGATTGGGGTGTTTTTCCTCCCGGGGGGCTCCACCCTCCGAACCCCTCCCCCACACCTAACCCCCTTCCCCACCGACGATATTCCGCACTCGCTTCGCTCGTGCAGATAAAATGCGAAGAATGCATATTCCTCATGTGATTCCACAATAGGATTGAAAAACCGACATAGCATTGACTTGACGTAGACTTGACATAGCCGTAGCGTGGACGCGATGCGCGCGCATGTATTGCCAACTGCTTACTTTTATGTGTCGTTTGCGTTCCACTGTTCCGGAGAATCAAGATGAAAAAGACCGACTCAAGGTGCCGTTCCATGTGGGAAACTCATGAGAGTGAACGAGACAAATAGATCAGTCCGTCTCTCTCACTCTCATTAGTTTCCGCTTTATGCCGACGTTTTCTGCCAACATGGGACTCCCGCATCATGTTTTGATTTTTCCGATTCAGGGGCATGACACGATTATTATGATTATAGTTCCCAATTAGACTCAGCGGGGAAAATGCAAAACTGCAGCGCTGCTCGCCTTTCACCCAGTTATCTCATTTAAATTTAAATGTAATGTTATAATTCCTGAACTTTTTCTGTTATATTCACATTTATAAAATTGTAACTCGATATAAACATCTCTTTTCCCGGTAAGAAGAGAAGAATTCAAAAAAATTAATACTTTCATATTTAAACGAAAGAGTGAGCATTATTTAATTTTTTTGAGTGTGCTAATTTTCCATCGGGAGAAGTGCCCAACGAAAGAATAGGTTTATCTCTGAAATCAATTCTTCTCTATTTCCTTAACGAACGCCACTCGTGTTGTGTTCCATACAGGCGAACATATTTTCCATTTTTTTAATTCCTCTTAATGCGAGCAGTAGACACACCTCTCATGGTTATTTTTAATTCCATACCTACATGCTGTATTTTGGATTAATTTAATTCTTTCTAATCCGTCCACAAAATGCGTGCACTTACATGATATCTATTCCTCCGTGTGCAACATAAGTTTGAAAATTTCAATTTTTTTTGTCATGGTTATTTTTAATTTCATAGTTACATGCTTTATTTTCGATTATTTCAATTCCTTCTAATTGCAAGTTGGCTACTAAACATATCCTCTCCTTCCCTAAACCCTAACAACGGTTTCAGATGTTTAGCAGTCAAGTTGCAAAAATTTAACCTAAACCAAAAATCCAAATTCAAACCAAAAAAAAGGTAGGCAGGAAATTTTCAAAATTTGATTTCGACTATGCTGGATAGATCGTTTTTTTGGCTTCGTATACTTTTTTTGTGGTTGTGTAATCCATGCACGCACATCAAAAAATAATTTTAATATAATTTAAATGTGTTCCAAGCCAGATTTAATTGAAATCGGTTAAAATATATTTCTGTTAAACAGATTAATAAAAAAACGTTCACATAATTTACCAAAATTCTTTTTTTTCACCTGTAATTTATAAATGTAATACAATATTTATTCATTTAAAAAATTTATTTATTTCAATTCACAGTTGCGCCTTAACATTGACATTATTTTATTCCTTTCTATTCTTTCTTTTACATTTCTCCACTTTTTAATTCTTCCCAATACGCTTTCACTATATTTTTCTAAGTCGATTAAAAGGAATAGGTTTCGCTTTTTTTGTCTACTCGATGGTGGAACTTTCGATGGAGGAAAATTCACGTATTAATGAGAATTCAGATTCTGAATTTTTTTGAATTCTTTTCTTCTTACCGGGTTCTTAGTTATGAATTAAACATGTATAAATTACATTCAAAGAAGGTCCAGTTTATGTTAACAATATTTGATTCTTTTGTTCTCTTTTTATTTATATTATGCACTGTGATCATATATACCTTAACGCGTAAAATATAAAACGTGAAGTAGAAAAATACCGACATCCAACAGAGGGAATTCATAAAAAAAATTCTAAAACTGTTTATAAAATTGTTACGGTAGGCGGGTAGCACGTAAAGAAATTTTAAAGGTTATATTTTGATATTTGATTTCATCGAAGGTGAGGTTATGACGTGCAGGGTTGCTTTAATGTCGCTTTCGTGGTAGTGCATACAGTGTGGAAGTTTTGACAATAAAATGTTGGAATATTTTCCGATGATATTAATTGTTTACCAGTGGTTACAAATAATGAAACAGTATGTTAATTACTGCACGCAAAGAGAAACATTCCGTCGTTGGTGGCTGAAACCACATCTCACTAAAGAAATGCGTGATCAGTTTGGTGCCTACGAAACTTTGTTCTTGTATTATGCAAATTGTGACGAAGAGGAATTTATTAAAATGACAAGATTGACTGTCAACGGAGCTTAGATTAACTATTACTTTGCAGTAAGTGAAGTATTTATGATTAATTTTATGTAAAAAATGCCCTACAGCTATTTTTTATATAAATGTCCTACTCTTCGATTTCTTTTATATACCTTTGTGTAAATAAAAATGATCTGCTTTCAATAATGTATAAGAAAATGCGACAAGTGCATTTTGAAGTTAGATATCCAAGTAAACAGTCGGGTTTTAAATGAAAATTATATACTTTTGCGTATGTCAACAAAAAATTAACGTTACTACAGTTTATTTATATAATTCAAATTTATAATTTTTTGTAATTCAAATTCGAGAGAGGGATTCCAATGAACAATATTTTTGAGCCCAATTTAACCCAATACAAGTCCAATTGCACGGGAACAATTTCAAATAATTTTATTTTATTTTATAAGATAATATCAAGTTTTTGCAGAAAATATTTCAGTAAACTGTAATGCATATATTTACTTTTAGTACAGTGGATCGAAAAAAAAAGAAATTCCATACATTCAAAACGTGAGTGTTATTTTAGATCCTTAAACTGCATACTACAAGTGATTTTTACAATTTTTTCAGATTCTTGTTTTGATTTTATATAAGATTATAAGATTTTATATAAGATTGGGGTATTAAAACTTTAATGTGCCGAAACCCTTAAAAATTTATATTACTTTAAGTAAACTTGATCGTTCAGAAATTAACAATTTTTCAATTGTACAATAAACTTGTTGAAATTCAACCATTTTAATTTTAATCGCAAAGTTTCAACTTATACCATTACACCATCAAGCCATTTCCCTTTCGGGGTAGGCGTAACACTACCCGATTCGGGTAGTGTTTCTAGGTGGATTATTTACTACTAGTACTACTAGTGTGGGCTCACCACATCCACGACGGGCCATCAGCACGCAGTATTCCCGAACGGTCAGCCATCCAAGTTCTAACCGCGCCCAACACTGCCGTTATAATAGGGGAAAATGGAGTATTTAGCGATTACCATCAAAATTCAGAATTCTAAAATTCAAAGCATCAATAATTGAAGAAATTATTCAATTGTTTAATAGAAAAATTGTTTTTTTACACTGAGCTTTAAATGCCCAACTGTTTGGAAAAATTTTCTAATACAGAATTTCCCATTTAAAATTACTTTGTATCTTAAACATTTCTTTAGATTTAAAATAATACAATTTCGAAGGTTTATAATTGAAAAGTTTTCCATTGCGAACGGTGAAAATGAAGGTGAATTTATTCTTTGATTTTCGAAAGTTTTGTATAATCAATTTGTACGTTAAATCATAATTTTTTTAATTTGATCAACATTTAGATTTTGATAATTTTAGGAGATTTTACTTTTCAATATATAATTTAGAATTCAATTTCAAGTCCTCCCTAATGGAATTGTCTGAATAAAAAATTTTGGTAGTTTTTCTTTATTCTTCATGAGTTCTAATTCAAAATTTTTCCAACTTTACCTCCTTTTTGAAACTTTAATTTCAGGTTTCACTTGCAGAAGACATGCGCATAATTCAAAGTTGACGCAAGAATATAAAAGATGCCTTGGTTCGGGACGAATCGATTGACCTATAATATTAATACATTTTATTGAAGAGTAGGGAAGTTATGGTAATTTATATATTTTGAAAATCGGTTTCTTATAGTAAAACTTTTTTCATTAACATAATTTAAAGTTGATTTAAAAACAGAAAAGATGTGTTGATTCGAGTCGAATCGATTGACCTAT
>CAKNXH010001267.1:67079-95836 GCA_932178445.1 Andricus quercusramuli | reverse complement strand
CATAATATTTGAAAATACGGTTTTTTATAGTAAAACTTTTTTCATTAGCATAATTCAAAGTTGATGTAAAAACAGAAAAGATGTGTTGATTCGAGTCGAATCGATTCATTGGTTCGGGACGAATCTATTGACCTATAATATTAATACATTTTATTGAAGAGTAGGGAAGTTATGGTAATTTATATATTTTGAAAATCGGTTTTTTATAGTAAAACTTTCTTCACTAGCATAATTCACAGTTGATGCAAGGATATAAAAGATTCGTTGGTTCGAAACGAATCCATTGACCTATAATAATAATGCATTTTTTCAAAGAGTAGGGAAGTTATGGTAATCGCGTCCACGCTACTGCTATGCCAAGTCTGCGTCAAGTCAATGCTATGTCGGTTTTTCAATCCTATTGTGGAATCACCATCACATTCGTGATGAAAAACAGTGTGTGCAACTCGTGTGGTATAGTTGCATGTTCCGCCACTTGGGCGCTCATGGCGCACTCGCTGCGCTTGTGCGCCAACGGCGCCCGCGTGCGCGATATGCAACTATACCCCACTCGTGACACAATGTACTATTTTCATAGTGCTTCTAAAGATTATGAGCGAACTTTTTGCGAAATCGGTGGTGGTCGAGTTCTTGGATGGTTAGTCTTTAAACTCTATTTATTATGTATTAAATAAGTATTTAGCAGTAAAGTCGGCCTGGAGGGATAGGGATTGAATAACTAAGTAGGAAAATATCGACAGTATTCAAGTTTTCCATTGTACAGGTTAGGCGTAGTAAGTGAGTAGTTGCACAGTGTGGTTCTCTTAATATGAGATACACCCATGCGAAAATGATCAGCGTCAGCGCTTCTAGACTTTAGAGGTTATGTATCCTAATAAAAAAGGAAAAATGCTATTTTTAATTGCAAAAAAAGGTTTATACGCAATTGTAGAAGTGTTTTACGCGTATTTAGGTAGGTGGGGCTGACGGGCCAGGGGATTTTTAAATTCGTATCTCCTGCTCCAGCTGGGCACACTCCCCAGATAGCAAAGTGCGCGCACGGTGCGACGCACGTGCGTCGCACCACGTGCACGCATGGGATGACACAGCTGCGTCCTCATATGCGTGACAGGTGTGTCGCACGTTGTGAGGGTCGCACGTCATGCGTGCCCGTGCGGGTATGGTGCGTGCACACATTTAAGATTTTTAGAGGGTACAGAAAATATTTGCATTGATATTTTTCAAAAAAGAGCAGGTAATTTATCATGAACGTATTTTTTATTATGGGTGGAAGGAATATTTATACATTTTAGTTGCGCATTAGCAATTCAGTTTCCACATGTTTGTATCAACAATAATAAATATTTTTCGCTGCAACTACAAGATACAGGCACATAAAACTGACAGAAAACATAAAGACGTAGGTAAAAAGTATATTTTTCGTTCAAATAATAAAAAAAATGATGACCTAAAACAAAAATTCCATTTTTTAAATTATTTGAACCAAAAATAAACTGTTTATAACCGCCCAGATAGCAAACGTGCGGGGCACGTTACTCGCATGGCATGCGGGGCACGAGGTGCGTGCTGGGTGCGAGGCATATGGGTCGCACTTGGTGAGGGGCACGTACGTGCGAGGCATATGCGACGCACCTTATGATAGGCGCACGATGTGCGACGCATGTGTGTCGCACTTTGTGAGGGTCATTATATACATGATATATAAGTATAACAAGCACATTTTTTTTATGAAAGCAGTATAGTAAACTATTATTATTGCAATACAATTTTTTTAAATATTGATAATTATTATAATTAAAGATTGAATTAATTGATATTGTAAATATGGTTCATTATAGTATAGTTTCAACATACAATATGCATTTTATTCATTTTAAAACTACAATTTCCAACTTTAATCGACTATACAAATAATTTCAATTAGCCTTTTGTCAATTTGAATTTGAAATTAAGTAAATAAAAAAATGAAATTTTTGGTATAATTTCTACTTTACATATTTATTTATGTTTATAACTTCAATTTGTGCTTTCCATTTCAAGTTTAACATTAAATTGAGTTTAAAATGTAATTTTCAATCGTATTGAATTAATTTTTTATTATTTTGAATAGAAATAAGAGGAGCTATATTTAAAAACTGCACGCATTAGCTGAATAATATACGGCGCAGGCCTAGGGTTACCAGATGGTCCGAGTGAGAAAAGCGGACACTCCACAATCCCCCCCCCCAGGGGAATGGAAAAGAAGAAAAGCATTTTTTTAAACATTCGAAATAATAAAACTAGCTGTGAATTCGATTTCGAGTGTTTCCACTTTGTTTGTATTTATAATTATATGGTGCTCATTTCACGAGCACTTTGCTTCCCGATAGCAAATGTATTTGCTTCCTCATAGAGGAAGCATTAGTTATTTTTTTCAATAATACCGCACCATACCCGCACCGGCACGCATGACGTGCGACCCTCACGACGTGCGACACACCTGTCACGCATATGAGGACGCAGCTGTGTCATGCCCTGCGCGCACGTCGTGCGAGAAAACCCGCACGTGGTGCGACGCACGTGTGTCGCACTGTGCGCGCACTTTGCTATCTGGGCGTTTTCACGTCTCTTAATAAAGTTTCAGCGAAGGATATTTATTATTTTGGACACAAACATGCTCATATTTGTTGTTTGAATAATAAAAAAAAAAAACAAGATTGAACAGTGTAATATTAATGTCTTTTAGACAAAAGAGAATTAATATACCTTCGGCACCGTAATCTCAATTCTAATTATTCTACTATTTATATGTTGGGCGCCAGACCTTTCTTGGGTCAAAAACAACAAAATCGCGATCAATAAACAAGATTTCGAAAGGTTTTCTCGATACTAGAATTCTGACTTTCAAATTCCAAACTCCAAACGAGCGAACGACATTATTGAGACTACGATGTACCGGAAATAGGACTCAATTCAACTCGACTCAAACTAGCTCAGATCTCAAGTGAGAAAATTTTGGCAGAAGGCGTGCTTTCGTATTGATAAGGGTTTTCTACTCGTGAATAAGAATACAGCGGATCATGATAACAATTAACTAAGTTTCCATTTATTTAAATATAATAATACGATTGGTGTAACATATATCGACCAACAATCAGAAAATTGACGATTTCTTATTCCAACAATTTTAGTCTGACATCTTCAAAAACACTTTTCGAACTTTATAGCAAAATGAAACAGAATTCCGTAGAGGAAGTTTACAATTCGATCTTTTATACAAAAAAAACAAAGCGAAGGGATTTAACCATTTAACATATTAACGATTCGATACTCCATGATTTCGCGGAATTTTAATACTAAGAATCGTCTTAATTTATTATAGTAATTTCTCCTGAGGAGTGAACGCAAAAATTAACAATTAATCTTCGATAGGAAACAGAAAAAGGTGGAGGGGGGGATCAACTATTCACAGATATTGGGTCGTTGGTCTAACAACTGAATTTTTAGTGAACGAGAACATATCTCAGATTAAGGGACACATTTCACTGAAAGGGGCGTTATAACAATTTAATTTTCTTTTGGAAACAACTAATTGATTTTCTGGGGCACTAAAGGGGGTTGGAACAACTATTCACAAATTCAGGATATAAGGCAAACAACCAAAAGATTCACTAAAGATCATGTCACATATAAATTGCACAAAATTAAAAACATGCCGAAAGTAAATCAGATCACAAAAATAAGCATCACAAAATCAGGCAACAAAAGATAAATATTATAAAATCGGATCACAAACACTTCTTTGAAATTACGAGATTTAATCTTGGGAAACCTCGTGGCCACGTGGCAAACCTAACCTCAAAACACAAGTGGGAGCTTTCTGGGCAAAAAATTGAGTTTTAGGGCTTTCTTGGCCAACTAAAATAAAACGATATTTATCAAGAGCCTTCTCGGCCAACAAGATAAATTCTAGGGCTTTCTTGGCCAACTAAAAAACGAAAAATCAAAATTCAAAAGTTAACATTAAAGGAGGGCAGGCTGAGAGGTTTCACCAGATTAGACATGAGAAAATCTTACCAGCTGATTCGCCGAGCACAGAGAATGACCTTTCCTGACCGTGGATAATTCGGACGACCTGGCTGGGATCCCTGGAGAAGCGAAGATGACTCTTTTTCTCGGTATCACTGAGACTACTAATATGTCAAGAGTTAAGAGACAAGAGAGTGAGTACTGACTCGCTCGAGAATTTATAACCTTTCTTAACCTACGTCACATCCGTCTTGCTTCACTCTGATTGGTCGAAACTCTGCCACTTCCGCAACGTCGTGTGGGCAAAAGTAGAACCAAGGCAATGTCGTAATAAGTGAAGCGATACTGACATTTTTCATTTTAATATTCAAATTTCCGTTATTGCTAGCCTTAACCTAACAAATTCAAACCACTGTTTTTACTCTCCGAAAACATCCTACGAGCATTTACTAACTAATGGGCTCATTTAGAACAATTAAAAATCTTGCGCCGTGGTTATAAATTCGGAGTACTGACGATACGGGCCTGAGCTGTAGAGTTACCACGCGTATAGCTGGTGTAGTTTTCTCAATCGAATCTCCTCGAATGGAGATGAAATGGATGTCGTGTTGACCGAGGAATCCTGAAGATTTCTGGAACATTCCAGGTTTTGTGGAAAATCCAGGCGATTTCCAGTCCATATCTACAGACGATTCCCAATTGAGATTTGCAGATGTTAGGTTGGCAGCAGCGCCTTATGGTGGAACTGGCGGGAGAATTCAAATGGTAGAATGAAGGTTTAAGTTAGAGTGGTGAGTTGGCTGAGTCTTTTCGGCGTCCCGATGGTCCTCAACCTCCTGCGATGTTCCACGGTGATGATGTTGACTCCGAGTAGGGGTTTACATGTAAAGAGAATTAAAATTTCGAGACGAATCAGCGATAAGAAATTAAATTATAAGCTATATCGAAACGAATCATGGAGTATCGTGTAGCCTCAGTGGTGTACCAGACGTTCTAATTCATAATTTTATGAATTTTCTTAAACTTAATTATTATCATAAAACATGTCTTGTGAGATGCAAATTGCAACATCACAACTCTCCCCTCCCAAGGGAGGACCGAGCCAGGTCTTCATTCAGAAGTGGCCAGTGACATTCCGTACAATCAAAAATTTTCCACTCCAAACAAGCAAAACCTCCAGCCAACACTTATGGGACACGAGGCTCCAAGATTGATTCGCAAGTAAATGTAAAATAATGAAGGATAGAAAATTTGACTAATTATAATTATAAAATGACACTCAAATTTATCCAAGAATATCAATTCCTACATTAATGGCAACCTAACTATTGCTATTTTAATATTTATATAAAATTATAACTCTAATTATCACTAAAATTTATAATTCTAATAGTCATGTTAATACTGGTTATTTTTCATGACCATTTAAGGCACTCTAAGGGGACGGGATACAACTAATTTTGATCTACTTCATTGAATTAGATAACTATGAGGGCGAAAATTTTCAGGGCTTTAGGAACAACAAAGAACTACTAGGGAATATTAGTAGCTGCAAACAAAAGTGAAGTTTATTCGATGATTTAGTGAAATGAGGGGGGGCTAAACCAAAGTCTTAGGATTATAAACGTAGATAATAAAAGTGTGGGTGTCGACTACAGTGGGTTTAAGGGGATATTCAATTTTTCTTCTTATTTGTTTTGGATCAACTAATAATGTTCATAGTATAAGAGCTTTTGAGTTTTGGCGGTGGGGACAAAATTAAGGTGGTAGTTTGTGAGGAGAATTTTGATGAGATTTGGGGGTGTCTCCTTGCTGTCTGGGCTCGTTGCAACTGACACATTGGCGGACTGTGATCCCAGGTTGTCCACAATTTAAGCAGAACTTGTTAATGAACGGCTTCTGACAAGCTGGATAACAGTGGGACAATTCGTGGCAGTTTCAACATCCGGGTCTAATTTTTGTGCTCTGGAGCCAACTAGTGTCCATTTGGGCGAAACCTTCAGGGCACTCGACCTGGATATCTAGAAGTAAAGGGGGCTTCCTTTTTGCTGGACTCTCTGGTCGATCTTCTTGGGACGTAGGTGATCTTCCGTAGGGACTATCCTCCATTTGTGATGCGGAACGAATACGTGACTTCTGAGGGACGCTGGGAGATGCTCGAGGCCGTACAAAATTACACCTCAAAATCGGTGCCTCATCAAGAACTTGAGATTCTTGACCTTCGAATACTGGGATGTCTCTCACCAGAACCTCAGACGTTGACTCTTCACACTCGATGCCTTCATTTTCTCGATCTTGATCCTCTATGCTCCTGGGTGTTTCGTAACTGGGACCCTCAATAGCCAACCAGCGGGACGAGGATCGAGAAGGGCCAGCTCTTGGTTCGGAAGGTTCTTTGTGGGCGGACTTTTCCTCCTGGGCTCTCTTCGCAGGCTTTTTGGATTCTACGGCAGGAGCCACATCCTTTTCGGAGAGTGCTGAGCGGAATAGTTCTTCAAGAATGACGTCCGTTTCTTCCTCCTCATCATCGCAGACCTCCACAAGAATGAAGCCAGTATCAGGTTCCTTTTCTGTCGGAACTTCTGCGGTCCTCGGCTTGGCTGCATGTTCCATCTCCGCGACAATGGCCTCCTTCACAGCTACGAATAGACCTGGATATCTGCTACGAGTTTTATCGAGGATTGCCTGATAAGGCTTCAAATATCTCCAGCCTGGTGTTTCGCGTACTTTTCTGTTGTCCTCTTCCGTGAACTCGCTATCGTCCTGTTCCTCTATCATTCCCTTTTCGAGAATTATTTTCTTCAATTCCTCCACTTCGGCCTGTAACCCATTAGCGAAGTCACTCATATTTTTCAGGACTTCCGTTTGATTTTTCAGGAGTAACTCTTGAACTTTGAGTTTGGAGTTTAACGTCTCTATCTTACCTGTTCTTCGTTTAAGTTTGGCGTATAACTTTTTCATGATCTCGTCTCGAGGATCCATACTATTTTATTTTCTAGACGATGAGTGGGCTGGGTGATCGATGTAGTGTACACGGTACGAGTGATTGAGGGGCGACTACTGGGGCGACTATGAAGATTGATGATCAGGGTAACGGTGATGGCGACTAGGGAAGCGACTAAGGGGACGACTACGGCATCTGTAAATCAGAATCAGGATCGAAGTCAGAAGTTGTATAGGGCTTGAGGTCTTCTATATGGATTTTACTTATTTTATTATTCGATAAACTACTGATTTCATAAACGGTAGGGGACAAGACTTTAGAGATCCGATGTGGTCCGACGAACTTAGGATTTAGCTTAGCAGCTATTTGTTTCTTTTTAGATGATGGGATACGACTACGAGATAACACGAGGTCACCACGGGAAAATCCTAACTGCCGACGGCGAAGGTTATAGTGACTAGACTGCTTTTGAAAGGCGCTATCAAGATTCTTGATAACCCAGTCTCTCATAATTTGTAACTTCGTCATACGCTCCTTCCATAACTCGGGAGCCTGAGGGTCTATGATAGGTTCACCGTCTTCTCGCCTTCGCAAAGAATTGATGGGCTCAGGGTCGCGACCAAGGTTTAAAAAGGCAGGCGTAGTTTTTAGGGTAGTGTGATAAGCGGTATTATAGGCAAAGTGAAACTCAGACAAATGTTCATCCCAGGAGCGATGGTTCTTGTTTAAATATGATACTATCATTGTTTTCAATATTCGATTAACCCGCTCAACGGGGTTGGCTTGTGAGTGGTACGGAGGTGTAGTAGAGTGTAAAATATTTAATTCCTGAGCCATAGAGCGAAGAGTGTTGTTAATAAACTCGGTTCCATTGTCTGTTAAAAGAACCTGTGGGGATCCCCAGCGATTTATTATGAGTTCTTGGAATGAATCGCGAATTCTTTTACCGGTAGCTGATCGTAATGGAACACATTCAACCCACTTCGTAAATAGGTCCTGAATTACGAGCACATATTTAAATCCTGACTTGCTAGGGGGGAACGGTCCAATAATATCCGCAGCCACGACAATCCAGGGCTGTTCCACGACGCGCTGTCCCATAAATCCCACGGGTGCCTTCTGATCTACCTTGCAAGCTAGGCAAATCTCGCATTTACGGACATAGTCGGCTACATCTCTATAACATCCCGGCCAAAAATAATCTGAGGCAATCCTCATATACGTTTTTTGAGTGCCTAGATGACCAGCTTGGGGTTCATCATGAACTTCTTCTAGAATCACTTCGCGCTCCTCGTCGCTAGGGACGAGTTTCCATTCATTCATATCCCGGACTAAGGTTGAAATGACGGGGTCGGGTCGATAATGATAAAGTTTATTTTCTAAAATTTTCCAGGTGGGAAATTTTTCGGGGAAATCGATCACGGCAAGGAAGCGACGAAAATACCAAGAGGGTGTTGGGCTACTAGTGAGGTGTATTGTTTCTAAAGGGTCTTCACGTATTCTAGATAGGGCATCAGGGACGTGATGAAGGGCTCCTTTTCTGTGTACTATTTTGTAATCATACTCAAGTAACGATAACGCCCACGTCGCGAGTCTACCGGTTGGATTTTTAAGATTATGTAGCCAACGTAGACTACTATGGTCTGTGATGACCGTGAAATGGTAACCCTCTAATTAGGCGCGAAACTTTTGAATGGCCCATATAACGGCAAGACATTCTTTTTCTGTAGTATTATATTATTGTTCTGCTACTGTTAGAGACCTACTAGCATATGATATGACATGTTCTATTCCCTCAATAGTTTGCGTTAGCACTGCACCTAATCCACTATTGCTAGCGTCGGTTTGCAATTCGAAAGGAACCTCGAAGTTCGGACAGGCTAGCACAGGGGCATCGGTTAAACATGTTCGAATTTGCTCGAAAGCTAGTTGTTGATCCTCGGTCCATGTCCATCGTTGACCTTTTCGAAGCAACTTAGTTATGGGTGAAGCTAAGGTAGCATAATCTGGGATAAATCTACGGTACCACGAAGCCATTCCTAGGAAACGTCTGATTTCTTTTAGATTTCGAGGGACGGGGTACTCCAGAATGGGTGCTACTTTTTCTGGATCGACCTGTAAACCTCTTTCATTTACTAAGTAACCCAAATATCGGACCTGTGACACGCAAAACTCACATTTGTTAGGATTTATTTTCATACCAGAATCTCTAATTTTACCTAATACTTTAGCTAACCACTCCAGGTGCTCCTCAAAAGTCTCCGTCACGATTATTATATCGTCCAGATAGGCGAAGCAATGGGGTTCCATTTCAGGGCCAATCAGGCGATCCAATAATCTCTGGAAAGTTGCGGGGGCATTTGTAAGACCAAATGGCATTCTTTTAAAGTGAAAAAGACCACGGCCTGGTATAGTGAAAGCGGTCTTCTCACGACTTTCTAACTCGAGTGGAATCTGGAGGAAGCCTTTGAACAGATCAATTTTGGAGATATATCTAGCTTTACGCAACTTGTCCAGTATTCCGTTCATCTATGGAAGGGGGTAAGCATCCTTCTTAGTGACGTCGTTTAACTTTCGGAAATCCAAGCAAAATCGATAACTCTTATCGGGCTTTCTAACCATCACAACAGGGGACGACCAATCGCTTTTCGAGGGTTCTATAATATCATCTGCTAACATATGATCCACTTCCGCGATTTGAGCCTCCAAGACTTTAGGAGATACTAAATAATGCCTTTGTTTTATAGTTGGATGCCCGTTCACATCGATTATGTGTTCTGTTAGATCCGTTAATCCCTGTTTTTCGGGAATTTCCGGTAATTCGATTTTTAAAAATATTTTAAGAATTTCGGCCTGATCCGTTGTTAACTCGTTTAATCCGCAGCAACTGTCTTTGGTCCATTCCTCAATTTCGAATGTAAATATTCTAAAGGGGTCTTCTTTAAAATTCCAAGTCCTGTCTACAAATCTATTTGCATTTCGAAAAATTTCATGAAATCTAAACCTAGAGCTAGGGCTACTGGTAAGCTTTTCAATACTCGCACGGACATGAGTCTCCCTTTTTTTCTAGTTCCATGAGTACCATAACTTTTTGAGAAACTACTTCCAAGCTACTGTTTGCAACCTGCACTAAACCATTACTCTGATCAAGGACAATCGCTGGGAGCTCTATTGTATCATCTAGGGTAATTATCCCGTCTTTATTTATTTTCGATGGATAAGAAGTTTTATTTACGACTTTATTTGTCTCTTTCCGTATGGCGCCTAAATTCGAACTAATATTATCTCGCGCATTCTTGTTTTCTAAATTTGGGGCGGATTCTGCCGGTTCAAATTGAGTTTCATCGGGGTCGTCATCGGAATTTTCTTCGATGGAACTTGAATCCACTCCTTTTTTCGCGGGGTCAGTTTCACCACGTGCACGGCGTTCAAATCTAAAAAGGCGTTCGCGCAGAACTGGAAGCGCACCGTCGCTTGACAATCCTCGGTTAACGAGTTCGGTCTCAAGGTCTTCCTTGTTTAGGGTGGTGATCCACACATCGTCTGGACGCACTTGTTTGGCCATGGTTTATTATCAATATACTTGATTTAATTAGGATGACCGGGAACCGAATATTTTAGAAAGTGGTAATTTTGAATAAATTTTGTTTTGTTTTGTTTGAGGGATTGTTTTTCGCGTATCGAATCTCTAAAATCCGTCAGGGTGTTTTGGTAATTTCTAGGACTATAATTACGTACCAATTTCTGATAACCGTGGTTTAAAAAAAAAATTTAACTTTACGAAATTAATTCTGAGTCACCAGAAACTCTTATCAATGCTTAATTTTCGGGGCCCCACGTTGGTGACGCCATTGTAATATTAATGTCTTTTAGACAAAAGAGAATAATATACCTTCGGCACCGTAATCTCAATTCTAATTATTCTACTACTTATATGTTGGGCGCCAGACCTTTCTTGGGTCAAAAACAACAAAATCGCGATCAATAAACAAGATTTCGAAAGGTTATCTCGATACTAGAATTCTAACTTTCAAATTCCAAACTCCAAACGAGCGAACGACATTATGGAGACTACGATGTACCGGAAATAGGACTCAATTCAACTCGACTCAAACTAGCTCAGATCTCAATTGAGAAAATTTTGGCAGAAGGCGTGGTTTCGTATTGATAAGGGTTTTCTACTCGTGAATAAGAATACAGCGGATCATGATAACAATTAACTAAGTTTCCATTTATTTAAATATATTAATACGATTGGTGTAACATATATCGACCAACAATCAGAAAATTGACGATTTCTTATTCCAACAATTTTAGTCTGACATCTTCAAAAACACTTTTCGAACTTTATAGCAAAATGAAACAGAATTCCGTAGAGGAAGTTTACAATTCGATCTTTTATACAAAAAAAAAACAAAGCGAAGGGATTTAACCATTTAACATATTAACGATTCGATGCTCCATGATTTCGCGGAATTTTAATACTAAGAATCGTCTTAATTTATTATAGTAATTTCTCCTGAGGAGTGAACGCAAAAATTAACAATTAATCTTCGATAGGAAACAGAAAAAGGTGGAGGGGGGGATCAACTATTCACAGATATTGGGTCGTTGGTCTAACAACTGAATTTTTAGTGAACGAGAACATATCTCAGATTAAGGGACACATTTCACTGAAAGGGGCGTTATAACAATTTAATTTTCTTTTGGAGACAACTAATTGATTTTTTGGGGCACTAAAGGGGGTTGGAACAACTATTCACAAATTCAGGATATAAGGCAAACAACCAAAAGATTCACTAAAGATCATGTCACATATAAATTGCACAAAATTAAAAACATGCCAAAAGTAAATCAGATCACGAAAATAAGCATCACAAAATCAGGCAACAAAAGATAAATATTATAAAATCAGATCACAAACACTTCTTTGAAATTACGAGATTTAATCTTGGGAAACCTCGTGGCCACGTGGCAAACCTAACCTCAAAACACAAGTGGGAGCTTTCTGGGCAAAAAATTGAATTTTAGGGCTTTCTTGGCCAACTAAAATAAAACGATATTTATCAAGAGCCTTCTCGGCCAACAAGATAAATTCTAGGGCTTTCTTGGCCAACTAAAAAACGACAAATCAAAATTCAAAAGTTAACATTAAAGGAGGGCAGGCTGAGAGGTTTCACCAGATTAGAAATGAGAAAATCTTACCAGCTGATTCGCCGAGCACAGAGAATGACCTTTCCTGACCGTGGATAATTCGGACGACCTGGCTGGGATCCCTGGAGAAGCGAAGATGACTCTTTTTCTCGGTATCACTGAGACTACGAATATGTCAAGAGTTAAGAGACAAGAGAGTGAGTACTGACTCGCTCGAGAATTTATAACCTTTCTTAACCTACGTCACATCCGTCTTGCTCCACTCTGATTGGTCGAAACTCTGCCACTTCCGCAACGTCGCGTGGACAAAAGTAGAACCAAGGCAATGTCGTACTAAGTGAAGCGATACTGACATTTTTCATTTTAATATTCAAATTTCCGTTATTGCTAGCCTTAACCTAACAAATTCAAACCACTGTTTTTACTCTCCGAAAACGTCTTACGAGCATTTACTAACTAAGATTTCTGGAACATTCCAGGTTTTGTAGAAAATCCAGGCGATTTCCAGTCTATATCTACAGATGATTCCCAGTTGAGATTTGCAGATGTTAGGTTGGCAGCAGCGCCTTATGGTGGAACTGGCGAGAGAATTCAAATGGTAGAATGAAGGCTTAAGTTAGAGTGGTGAGTTGGCTGAGTCTTTTCGGCGTCCCGATGATCCTCAACCTCCTGCGATGTTCCACGGTGATGATGTTGACTCCGAGTAGGGGTTTACATGTAGAGAGAATTAAAATTTCAAGACGAATCAGCGATAAGAAATTGAATTATAAGCTATATCGAAACGAATCATGGAGTATCGTGTAGCCTCGGTGGTGTACCAGACGTTCTTATTCATAATTTTATGAATTTTCTTAAACTTAATTATTATCATAAAACATGTCTTGTGAGTTGCAAATTGCAACATCACAACAGAAATTAACTCTGCGGCTCCCCGTTCCTCTCGATTTATGTCGAATCGTGCGCGTGTTTATCAATATTTTGTTTTATTCTTCTTTTCGGCGTTACCTTTTTTTTACATGTGTAAGACAATTTCGATAATATAATATAATCAGTGGCGTACGTTTCAGGACTCACGCATTTTGACAAGTACGGTGTTAATCTCGTATGCGATAAGTAAAAGATATTTCGTGTATACATACATAACCTCACATAAAATAGTTCCTCCTACACTGTGAATATAGTAATAAGTAGGCTCGAGATTTCATGGAGGCCATTGAGGCCCGACCTACTTTTTTTCAGTGTTGGCCGGACCTACCTACACTGCAAAAAAATTTTCTTGTAACTTCACCACAAGTTTTTGTATTTATACTGAAACTTGTAAAATCACTTCTTTTAAAGTAGTGAACTTAACCTCTTTCAAACTAGAAAATAATGGCAATCAAATAATTTTCTACTCTGAAAGAGGTTAATTTACAAAATCTTGTAAAACTACTACGCTGAAAGTGATGTTTTTTCTGTTCAAATTAGTAAGTTCACTACTTTGAAAGAAGTGATTTTACAAGTTTTAATATAAATACAAAAATTACTATATTATTATTACTATATTCACAGTGTAAGAGGAACTATTTTGTGTGAGGTTATGTATGTATACATGAAAAATATTTTACTTGCCGCAGACGAGATTAACACCGTACTTGTCAAAATGTGTAAGTCCTGACACGTACGCCACTGATTATATTATATTATCGAAATTGTCTTATCCAGCAAAAAAGAAAGTATTGATACGAATTGAATTGAAAAGACTAAGGCACCCTGCAAATCCCGCTTTGCGACAATGACGCATTGGACCTATGTGTCAATGCATGTAAATTCGTGAAGACGGTATTTCAATTTTGAATCTTTCTATACGTACGAATACAGTGCAAAAGTCTAAAGTCAGCGAAAACACTTCAATGCGTCAGCACGCAAACGCTTCAACATTGGTCAATGCGTCTGAATTCGTGAGAGTAAAATACACACTTGAATTCGCCCCAATCCGTCACGGCGAATTTCAGTAAGTGTTGATTTATAC
Source organism: Andricus quercusramuli (assembly GCA_932178445.1). Lineage (NCBI taxonomy): Eukaryota > Metazoa > Arthropoda > Insecta > Hymenoptera > Cynipidae > Andricus > Andricus quercusramuli. The sequence continues at coordinate 81,719 of CAKNXH010001267.1, read as the reverse complement.
AATTCAATCCGTAACAGGAAAACGAACGTGCAGGGCATATAGAATTCATTGTAAATGTTTAGTAAATTGTCTCGTAGCTCAGTGGCGGGTACTCTGCACTGATACACGAGGGATCCCTGTTTCAAGTCTCGACGCATGCACTTTTTATTAATTTTTTTTTATTGACCTCGACCACGCATTCATACGAATCCACACTCATTCAATTCGCGCTGTCTCAATTCATCTAAATGCGTCTCAATCCGTTCGAACGAATCAGAAAACGGGATTCACGCGCATTACAAAAATGTTAATTCGCCCCAATCCGTATCAATTCTTTCTTTTTTGCTGGGTACACATGTAAAAAAACCGGTAACGCCGAAAAGGAGAATAAAACAAAATATTAATAAAAACGCGCACGATTAGACACAAATCGATAGGAAGGGAAGGGGGCCGCACAGTCAATACACATAAAAATCCTATCGCAATAATAAAATTTTCGATCGAGAACCGACACGTCTTTTCGCTGAAAATTCGCAAAACGAAACCATGCGAAACCGACAACGGAAGTCGACAACAGCTGTTTACGGCGCGTCGGACGATTACCGTTCGACCGACGCGACGGGGTCTGCGCCGTATATTTTTCAGCTGATGCGCGCAGTTTTTAAATATAGCTCCTCTTATTTCCACTTCAAAATAAATAAAAAATGAATACAATACGATTGAAAATTGAAGATGCATTCTTTAAATTTCTGAACAAATTTTTCAAACATTGATTTTAAATTAGATTTTAAACTCAATTTAATGTTAAACTTGAAATTAAAAGTACAAATTGAAGTTATAAACATAAAGAAATATGTAAAGTAGAAATTACACCAAAAATTTCATTTTTTTATTTACTTAATCACAAATTCAAATTGACAAAAGGCCAATTTGAAATTATTTGTATAGTCGACTAAAGTTGGAAATTATAGTTTTTAAATAAATGAAATGTATATTGTACGTTGAAACTATACAACCATGCATTCAATAATTCTTACTAATTTCCAATAATAATAGTTTACTATACTACTATTATCAAAAAATCTGCTTATTATTTATATATCATGTATATAATGACCCTCACAAAGTGCGACACACATGCGCCGCACATCGTGCCTATCACAAAGTGCGTCGCATATACCTCTCACGTACGTGCCCCTCACAAAGTGCGACCCATATGCCTCGCACCCAGCACGCACCGCGTGCCCCGCATGCCGTGCGAGTAACGTGCCCCGTACGTTTGCTATTTGGGTAGCTGCGCGGGAGAAACTGGTTACAAATGGGTTTGTGAATACTGCAAAAACTGAATATATCTGTATAACAGTAAGTTTATACTTCGGCAACATAGAAAGTTTTTCGTTAAAAATAATACTTTATTTTGCATTCTATTAGCGATTTCCTGGCGTATCTCATATTATGAGAATAGTTTGACGAGTTTGGAAAACGCACTTTTTTTACATTTTTTTGGTTTTCCAACAAAACAAAAAATTTGACTAAATTTTTCATTTCAGCACCTTATGGTAAACTAAATTCCCTTTAAAATGACCTAAATTACTTCTAAATTCTGTCCATAGAATTCCAGCAATCACACCAAACAGAGTTGGTGTCTCATATTTGGGTACTCTCCTCTACTGTTTTTTTAATTCTTATTAGATATATTGTGAATACATTTTCTTATAAAAATGAATTTGTTCAAAATGTTGGAATGGTTTTGATTTTAATATTATAGTTCAGATAGAAAAGTTGTGCTTATTATTTGAAAGGTTGTAGCTGCATGTATGTTTTTATGTAAGGTAAAAAATAGCCAAACTCTGAATTTTTTTATGAAAATTGTTTAAATAATTAATAATTACTGTGAATTCACAAAGTAACATAGAAATGAGTCATTGTTTTAATGAATCATAATTATTGGTGATTTGTAAAGCACTATAGAATAGAAAAAATGTCATCGCAAAGATATTCTCAGTTAATTAAAAAAAATCGCGAAGATATCCTTAGTTAATTTTTTTTAATTGAGCTTATTAATTGAAAAATAGATAAACTGAATTTGCTTATAAAAATTCTGTAGATAATTAATAATTTTTGTAAATTTGCAAAGTACCATATCAAACTTTCACCGGAAAGCATTCTTAGTTTATTTTTCTTTAATTAAGCATATTTGGTGAAAAATAGCCAAACTCTGTATTGGTTTATGAAAATTCTTAATAATTAATGATTCTTGTACATTTGCAAAGTATAATATCAAACAGTCACCGAAAAAGCATTCTGAGTTGATTCCGTTGAAAAATAAGCAATCTTTGAATTTCCTTACAAAAATTGTTTAACCTTAAAGCGCCATGCTATGTAATAATAACAACAAGCACCATGTGGGGTCGTGGACGACCCCCGTCGGAAAATGTCATATTGCAAAGAGAGTAGTCGTTATTTAAATTCCAAAAAATTACTGAATACTCTTCAACTATCTTTCTAGTGTATAGATAAGGTTTTTATTAACAAAAAAATTTTTTCTGCATGTTAGAAAAATAAAAATCTTAGGAAAACGTGAAAAATGACTTTTTCACGAAAAAATCACAACTCAGTCAATTTTGAATATTTTATCCTAAAAATTTAACCTGTATTTCTCGAAATATAGCTCTTCAAGAAAAAAATATTATAGTGCAGCTTTCAAAAAAGGTGGGGTCGTGGGCGACCCACGACGAGACGGCGACTGCTTCACACGTATGCCGAAGCTGAACTATTCTACGTTGCCACTTGCCAACTGTGTCGATCGAAAGAAGAAATGTTCAAATAACGCTAAGGGGCACCACAGAACTCGAATTAAAAAAAAGTGGCTTCAGTATACTCGCGCAAAAAAAAAGTGGGGTCTTCTCATACCCCGTGGGCGCTTTAAGGGTTAAGTAAATAAATCGTAGTTCTTTAGAATTTGTAAAAGCACTACAGAAAAGAGTGATCGCAAATACATTCTCAGTTAAATCTGTAAAAAATTAAGCCTGTTTCTTGAAAAACAAAATTTATTATAAAAAAATATTAATTTTTAATTATTAATAATTCTTAGGAATTTGCGAAACAATAAGAAAAAAACTCATCGAAGAGAAATTCTTAGTTGATTTCGTCAACAAATTGAGTCTATTCGTTAAAAAATAGAAAACTCTAAATTTCCTTACAGAAATTGTTGTAATAAATCATAATTATTGGGAATTTGTAAAGCACAATAGAATAGAGTAAAAGTCATCACAAAGATATTCTCAGTTATTAAAAAAAAAAAAATCGCAAAGATATCCTTACTTAATTTTTTGTTATTGATCCTATTAGTTGAAAAATAGACCAGCTCTGAATTTGTTCATAAAAATTTTGTAAATAATTAATAATTCTTGTAAATTTGCAAGTACCAAATCAAACTGTCACCGCCCTTCTAAAAATAATCGATTGAACACGATTCATAACGATTGAGTGTGATCAAACGGTGAATCGTTTTTAGTTGTTGCTAATTGTGCCAATTGTTCCCAATCGGGTTGAATTGAGTGAATGCACTTGCCTGCAGTGCGCCCTCTGCAGTTTTCGTTTGTAACACACATGACGCGCACGTGTTGATAGGTTGGAAATTGAATTTTTAATAATTCAACAAAAATTTCGAGTATAAAAAATTGAATGTTTGTTCAGGCGGTATACCGAATGAGGAGTCGAGAGGCAGTATGTAAAAATCATGCCACCAATCGATGTGACAGGGTGATATAGTGTCTTCAACAAGTTAGGCAATAGTAGTTAGATTTAGCGGGTATATTATTCTAAGACTTTTATTTATTTCTTTTTAAATTCGTATTGTTGACATTTTTTGGTTAGAAAGCGTAGGAAACCGCTTGTAAATAATTATTGCAATATCAAAATGCCATACTGACAACTTAACCTCTAATTCAGAATAATGGATACCCAATTCAAAACGATTGGAATCATTAGAACGTATGATGGCGCCAATATTTTGAAACTCAGACTAAATAAATTGTAGGTAACTCATTAAATTCTTTCAATTTTCAGTAGAAACACTTATCCAATCTTTTTAAATGTCTTCCAATATAACAATTTTGAATCTATAAATAAGTTTGATTTGAAATTCTCGAAAATTTCTAGTTTTGAATATTTAAAATACTCAATGTTGAATATTTCCAATAATTTGGTTTGTAATGCCTGATCTTAAAATCTTTGAATTCCAAAGGTTTCAAATTTTTTATTGCATAATATTAGATTGTTCAGAAGGCTTTATGTAATTAAAAAGATAAATCAATTGACAATAATTGACAGGAATGGAATTGGAGATTTAACTATTCAAAAACTGTTACAGATTAAACTATGTGTATTTAATCTCTCCCTTTTACGGGTTTGAGGGCCTCCACTCCCTGTACATATATTTACACTTCACCCGTTTGGCTCTGCCCTGATCCCTTGCTTTCTCTTAATTCTTCCAGTTTTTTCATCCACATCACTCCCTGCCCATTACCATCCAAGATCCATCTCACACACTCAACTGTCCATCTCCCTCTCCTGTACACCTCTCTAACACATGTGCCCATGACTCCACTTCGTATCCACATACTCTGCACAGATTGTCCTCTTCATCCATCCAATATCTACAAGCTCTCACTCCTTCCCCCATTCTAAACCGTACCACCCTATTCCATTTGTCTTCCTTTTTCATCTTTTGCAAATATTCTGGTTCCGTCAACTCTTTGACCATCATATACCATCTATTGTAGCTAGAATCCATCATCTTTCTCCATCTCTCTTCTCCTTGTCTTACTAATAGCTCTAATTCTATGTTCTGCCAATCCAGAACCCCTTCTTGTATCTCACAAACTCTCCTAATTTTTGTTCTTTCTTCCTCCGATTTCGAGTTTCCCAAATTTCCTCTCGTCTCCATGTTCCGAACTTCGTCCAAGCATACTTGTGCTATTCTGCTCCCCTCTCCCCTTTTCAGCTTCTCTTCAAACCTCCAGGCTCTCTTAATTTGTCTCGTTACCATTTTCTCCCTTCCTAGTTCTTTCCTCAACATGTATCCTGGGCAACTCCAACTAACCCCCATTACCTATCTCAGAAATCTCTCCTGCATGCTTTCCACTTTCCTATGTTCCTTCCATCCCCAGACTTCTACCCCATAACCCAATACCGCCCATACCAACGCATCAAACAAACAGACCCTCATTCTCCAATCGTCCTTGAACCTTCTCTTTCCTATACCCCATACTTCGCCCATTACTTTGCTCGCACATTCGATTCTCTTCCTCACCTGCACCTCGTTTCCCCCTCCTGCCTCAAACCAGAAACTTAAGTAACAGAACTCCTCCATGCTTTCCACTGTTTGTCCGTTCATCTTCCAACCGTTACCTATTTTGGTCTTTCTCTTTCTGAAGCACATCACCTTGGTCTTCCCTACGTTCACCGTCAGTTATTTTGCTCCTACATACTCTTGAAAATTTTTTATCATTAGGTTCATCCCCTTCTCATCGTCTGCTAATAGAACTACGTCGTCCGCGTATGCTAGAGAGTATAGTTTGCTATTACCCAGAATCGTCCCCCCTTTCCCTTTCTCCTTTAGCTTCTCCTCTAAGTCTGCCAGCAGCATATTAAAGAGCAGCGGACTCAACGGGCACCCTTGCCTAAGACCTCTTTCTGTCCAGAAAACCTCCCCTTTTTCCCCCCTATCTTCACCCTAATCCTGGTTTCAGTAAAAATTTCCTCTATCCTCTTCACTAACCCTTCCTCTATTCCCCTCTCTTTCATTGCCTTCCATAGCACTTTTCTATTCACAGAGTCGAAAGCTGCTTCAAAATCTACGAATAAGGCTACTAATTTCCCTTTTTTCCTCCCTAAGTTTCTGTTAACGAAGTAGTTGAGTACGTAAATGTTATCTATTGTCCCCATCCCTTTTCTAAATCCCGTCTGATTATGTGGGATACTTTGTTTCTCTTCTATCTGACTCTACTCTTCTACCTTCTTACCCTCCGCTTTCTTGACAAGCGGTACCACCAGCCCTGTCCTCCACTCCTTCGGCCACCCTTCTTCTTTCCAGACCTTGTTGCAGATCTTCCACAGCCCTTCCCTTATCCTTTCTCCTCCAAATTTTATCGCTTCGTTCTCCATTTCACCCTCTCCTGTAGCCTTGTCTCTTTTTAGTCTATCTATCGCCTCATTCACTTCTTCTCTTGTTATTTCGTTCGCTTCCTCCATTTCTCCCTGGACTGTGTTTCTATTTTCCCCTTTAATCCAAATTTGTTCTCCCCCTAGCAGACCCTTGAAATAATCCGTCCATTCATCCATTTCTATTTCTTCATTCACGCCCTTCCTTCCTCCTCTTTCCCTGTTTATCACATCCCAGACCCTACCTTCTTTGATTGTTTTTTCTACTTCTTCCTTGTATTTCTCCTTTCCCTTTTGCTTTTTCCCTTCCATCATCCTCTCATGTTCTCTCTTTCTCCTATTGTACTCCGCCTTCTCTATTTCTCCTTTCTTCCATTTTCTTACATAATATTTCATTCTCTCCTCACTCTCCCTGCATTCCTCGTCCCACCAGCCTCTCTTTCCCTCTTCTCTTCCTTCTTTTGTACCTATCTCATCCCTCACCTTCTCAATCGACCCTTTCAACCTTTCAATTAACGAGTCTACTCTCTCCTCCTTTTCATATCTAACATTCTCCTTTTCCATTTTCTGTTCAAACACTTTTAATTTATCTACCCCCCAGACTCCCATTTTCTTCTTCCTTTCCCCCCCTCCTTCCTTCCTCCCTCTGCCGCTCTTATGGACGCCACCTTTCAGTGTAGCTATTACTGGGATGTGTTCTGACCCTATCTCATTCCCTACATTCATACTGCATATCATATTTCTCATTCTTTCTTCCGCCAGGATGTAGCCTATTACTGTTTCTCCCTTACCTATAAATGTAATCTCTCCTTTCTCATCTCCTTCCATGTTGCCATTACATATAAACCATCCGGTTTCTCCTATTATGTCTAGTAACCTCCTCCCCTCCCGGTCTATCTCCCTATGTTTGGAGCTCCTTATATATGCCTCCTTTTCTTCATCCCAAGTCCCTCCCCCTTGCTCTCTAGTCCAGGCATTCAAGTCCCCTCCTATCAAAACCAACTCTTCCTTCTTTTCCTCCATCCACCTCTTTATTACTCTCCAACCTTCCTCTTCCCCTCTTCTTCTATATACACAAAACACCGCTATTTTGACTTTCCCAATCATAATCCTTCTCACCATTGTTCCCTCCTCTTCTTCCCTGTCCTTCTCTGTTCTGCCTTTTACTGCCAATTCTTTTCTCATCCCTGAGACGATGTCGCCCATCCCTCTACCTTTAACGTGTTCCTTTCTTGCTTCTTGCATTGCCCACACATACCCTTTAGGTAACAACCTTCTCATCCCCTTCCAATCCTTCTAATCCGCCCAGGTTTCACTCATCATAATCACATCCCACTTTTCTAACTCCCGCCAGAAACCTTCATTCTTGTTCTTCAAGCCTAACACATTCCAGAAAGCTATTTTCACTTTTTTCTCCTCCCTTCCCTCCCCTATCCTCCTCACTTTTCTTCCACCTTGCTTTTTGGAAACCCCTCTGTTTGCTCTCTAGCCTCTTTTGTATCTTACTTTCTTCTACCTTTCTTAACTCTTTTTCCCTTTTTCCTTATTTCTTCTACTTCCTCGTCCCAGACCCACTCCTCCTCATTTATCCATAATCTGTCTCGCCCTACCCATACCATGCATCCCTTTTTCCTCTCTATTCATGCTCTCTGTTCTATTTGCCATCTCCTTTTCCTCTCCCTCCAAGTCAAATCCTCTTCAATTCTCTCCCTTCTTCCTTTCAATAATTTTTTGTTCTCCATAATTTTCTTTTTCTCCTCCTCACTCCCTACTTTTACTACACACATTCCTTCTTTTCCTTCCTTTGTCATTCCTACTCTCTTAACTCCTTCTACCCTTACCCAAATTCCAATGTCTCTCAGCAGATTTTTGATTTAAATTACCCCAGTTTGACTCTCTATTTTCAATCCCTTCACTACTATGTTATTTTTCCTCTTCGCCCTTTCTTCCCCTTCCAACCTTCTTTCAATCTCACTCAAGTCTCTTTTTCAATCTTTCATTCTCATTTTGCACATTATCACTACCTTCTACTTTTCCCGCACTCTCTGTTTCCTTCCCCATATGCTCATTCCTAACTTCTAATTTGCTTACCCGTTCTTCCAGTTGTTTTATCTCCCTATTTGTCTGTTCGTCAATCTCTGTCTATTCTCTATGGCCTCTAATTTACCCCATACCTTGTCTTTCTCCTCTTTCCCAAGTTTATCCCACTCTTCCCACTTTTCTCTTACTTTTCTCACTTCCTCCCTAACTTCTTTCCCCTGCCTATTCATATCTTCCAGACTCTTCCTTGTATCCTCTCTAAACCCTTCTATGAGGGCTGCTAGCTTCTCAAACATCTCCCCATCCCCCCTATCTCTGTCTGGTGTTTTTCGTTTAATCTTCACTTTCTTGTTATCCTTGTCCCTTTCAGAATCCTCTTCCCCTTCCTCTCTTTTCCTTTTATCTTCCCCTTCACTGCTAGTCACGTTCCCCTTTTTTTGCCATTCATCCAGACTCCTGTTCGAGCCCGCGATACCTAGCCTGTTGAGGTGCTGTAAATTTGAAGGTCTCCCGCGTTTCTTGCTCGTGCCTCATCCCCTTCTCTCAGCTGATCCGACCCTGGTAGGTGTCTCGAACGTCTCCTCTCCGCTCCTGACAATTTCTCCCTTCTCCCCACTAACCGCGCTCACAATATCGTCCGCTCTTGCTTCATCCACTCCCTGCCCTCTGTCGCCCGTTTGTGGACTTCGTAAAGTCGACATTCCTACCTTACCAAAGAGTCCTCGCTGTTTCCCGCTCTTAGCTTGCCTACCTCTTGCCCCCCTTGTCCGACAACTATTTTCTACTCCTAACCTCAAAAAAATGTGCACGTTCCAATTTTCCTTTCTCACAACTTATTTTCACCCTTTACACACTTGCCTTCACTCACTCTTCTTCCTTTACACCTGCTCTCCGCACTCACTGCCCTTTCTGCACCCACACACGCTGATTCCCTTCACCAAAGCCAAAAAACGCAACACTTAACACAAAAGAGTTCTCTCACGATCGGTACCGAAAACGGAAGCCTGTTACAGATGAAACTATTTTTGCATCTAAACAATAAAAATTATGGTATTTACAGGTGAAATGGTTTAAAATTGTATTAAATACATGCAGGAATCATCGCAACAACTGGTTATTGTTCCCCAAGCACAGACATTTTCAGGGTGGCGATTCGGCGGACGATTTCAAATGCTCGGTTGAATTTGAAATCAGACAGATGAATCTCTTACTGAAATGATGAATCTTTAACCAGAATAATTGAATTTTGGACCAAGAAGATGAATTTCTACCAAAAGACGAATTTCAAACTAAAAAAGATCATTTTTCTACCAAAAATTAAATAAATGAATTTTTAGCAAAAAAAGCATGTTCAGAAAAAAGGGATGAATTTCCAACTAAAATCATGGAACAGTCAGCTGGAATAATAGTTACATTTTCATTTGAAAAAAAAAAATCATTTCCAACCAAAAAAGATTCAACGAAAAAGAATAGTTGAATTTTATGCCAAAAAGATGAATTTTCAACCATAAAAATTATTTTTTTTTTGCAAAAAAAGTCCCAATTTTCCGCAAAGTACATACAGCATTTTCAAATAAATAGTTTAATTTTTAAATGTGAGATATCGATTTTCAACGAAATAGTTGAACTTTCATAAAAAAAAAATTAATTTATTTTCAACAAAGTAATTATATCTTCAGCCAGGGATGAATTTTCAATTAAAATGATCAATCTTCCAAGAGAGAGAGAGAGAGAGTGATATTGGGACAGAGGGTGACGAATTAACAAGTGAAAATGCTAATATCCGTAGGATATTAGAAGTTGAGAAAGAATCTGAATAGCTTTACTCTCATTTAATTTTAATTGTTCTGTAACTAAAATATTTTCAGTAATTTATTTGATAAATTGCATGTTTTCTATATGAAATTATAGACAATGAAATTAATAATTTGATGGAAAAATTTCACCTCATTAACAAATTTGTTGATGGCAGCACTTCCAGCTCGCGGAAATTATTACAAAACATTTATTTAATTTTTTCCATGAACATACTGCTTAAAATGTGTTGCCTCGAAAAAAAGTAAATAAACGTTTTCAAATAATTCCCGCGAGACGAAAGTGCTGCCATCAAATTGCCACTTCATAAACACCAAATCTTACTACCGATTGACCCGATTGGGAACGATTGGAAACGATTGAAACTTTGCAACACTCAATCGTTTCCAATCGTGCACACACGATTAAGAAACACGATTAGAAACAATTCAAATTTCTTTCAATCGTTTTGAATTGTTTTCAATTAATTATTTCTAGAAGGGCGGAAAAGCATTCTTAGTTTATTTTTATTTAATCGATCCTATTCGTTGAAAAATAGACAAACTCTGAATTTGTTTATAAAAATTGTTTAAATAATGAAATTTGCTTCCAAATTCGCCAAGTATCTTATTAAACAGTTACCGTAAAAGCGTTCTTAGTTTAATTCGTTAAAAAAAATTAAGCCTGTTCGTTGATAAATAGTCAAACTGTGATTATTTTTAAATCGCCAAACAGCATCTTTTTTCAAGTAACAGTTAATACACTATCAGTTCTTTTGTAGAAAAAAACACAATCCACAATAATCCATGAAAACTGCCAATTCTTGTGTAGAAGAAAACACAATCCACAATATAATGTAGTGAATATTAACAAATTAGCGAATTTTGTGTTAAACACTGAAATGAAAAATAAACCTCGTGGCTGAAAAATTGAGGCTATAGTAATAGCATCAACTGCAACACCTGGCAACACTGCTCCAACCTTATCTCTGTGTAACACAGCAACAAGTAATGCAAAACTTGGCAACACTTGACAAACACGATAATGTTTACAGAAGGGATTATCATGAAAGGTTCTATTTAATAACAATACAGGGTGTCCGTGTATTCAAGATACATATTTGTATTTTCTGATTCATTGTGAAAAACTGAAGAGAAAATAATCAATAAAAAAATTTGAGTAAATGCATAATTACCGAGTAATTAGCAATTAAAGATTAACCAATCAAAAAAATGCTTAGATAGCCGACAGTCCATGTGCCATTGCTAAGAGTGTGTGAGAATACAAGTTCAGAACGTATAACTTTCGGTCCATTTATTTTTATAGGAGGTTTTGACTCTTTGGTGCAACTTCACACTTAAACGAGATTCGAGAATTAAATAGTATCTTTTTCGTGACAACCAAATTAGAAAACATTGCTCGGCGATCAAATTAAAATGCACGCGTTGTTTGAAATCTCTAGAATCCTCCTGAGTTCTGAGCTTTTCGCAGAATTCCTTCTAGTTCTGTAGAAATAATTACTTCAACATTTTTGAATTACCCTGAACACTTTTGAATAGATTGAATTATTTGGAATTTCAAGACTTTTAAATAAGAAGTGTATAAACTGTTGCTACGGGTAAAAAAAATGGTCGGTACTGGTTTTTGAACCGTAAATGGAATTCAAGAAATTCAAGGAATTTATGGAATTCAAGGAATTTATGGACTTTAAGGAATTTATGGAACTTAACGAATTCATGGAACTCAAGGAGTTCATGGAATTCACGAAATTCATGGAATTCATGGAATTCACGACATTCATGGAATTCAAGAAATTGATGCAATTCACGGAAGTCCAAGATTTCTTGGAATTCACGAAATTTGAATAATTTGTGAGATTCACACTGTCGGCACCTTTACAAAAAATTACCAGTACCGACAAATTTTCTACCGGGTTTTGAGCCGTACATAGAATTCAAGAAATTCACGGAATGCACGGAATTCAAGAAATTCACAGAATTATCCGAATTCAAGGAATTAACGAAATTTAAGGAATTCACAAAATTCACCCCTTCCAACAGCTCGTGGCAGCTGGATGGTGGCCCTGTGACTGGACACAGAAACAATGTTGGTCAGAGCCCTATCCCTGCATCTTTCTGATTCGTCTTCTGTGATCAATCACATAAATAAGTTCAGTTTTACCCCTAACCTTTTCTAAGTTTAAGCAGTTTAAGCTTTATCGACAATTTTTTTACAGGTACCGACAACTTTTTTTACCGGCACCGGTTTTGCATACACAACCTTTTGAATACTGTTAATTCCTCCGAATTCTCCGAAGTTTGATACAATCATTGCCTTGTTTCTAATTCTTTCACAATTAGTCTAGTTAGTCGACTGCTAAGCTAGAAGTGAATGAAGATGTGCTTGTGAATTAAATTCCGCAGAATTCTCACGAATTTTGTAGAATTCACTTCAAAATTTGTTTTTCATTAATTTAAAGACTTTTTAATACTTTTCAACCTATGAGAATACAGAATAAATTATTTGAAATTTAAAGATTCTTGAATTCTCTAAATTCCTCTGAATTCACTGAATTCTACTAAATCCATCGCAACTTTCGTAATTAATATTTTAATATAATTAATAAGTCAAGTTAAGACGACGGCCTAGCTACCAGTGAATGAAGTTGTACTCGTCTTTTGAATTTTGCAAGGTTGTCACGAATTCTGTAGAATACCTTGCAACACTTCAAAATTAATTTAAAGAATTTTAAATACTTTTCACACTATGAAAATACGCAATCAACAGTTAAGAATTTGTAGAAAGACTCATAAATCCTATAAATTCTTCAGAATTTTTCTGAATTCTAATAAAATCATAGCACTTTTCCTGATTATTTCTCAATTAGTCAAGCTAGGGAGTCGGCGTAGGTACGACTGAAGGAAGGTGTACCCTTTATTTGAATTACACACGATTCTATTAAATTCTGTAGAAATACATTCAATACTTTTGAATTATTCCAAACATTTTTAAATACTTTTTAAGCTACGATAATACACATTGAATTATTTGTGATTGATGGGCTCGCAAATTCTAAAAATTCCCCTGAATTCTTCAGGATTCTACTAAAACCATAGCACTATTCCTAATTCTTTCCAAATTAGTCAAAGTTATTTCGACGGCTTACCTACCGCTGAATGAAGATGTAATCGTTACTTGAATTTTGCGGAATTTTCTCGAATTGCGTTGAATTCCCCTCAGAAGTTCTGAATTCACTAGAAGAATTTTTGAAAACTTTGAAGCAATAACAACAAACATTGAATTCTTTGGAATTTAAAAAAACTAAGTCTTGCTTTTTATAACAGAAAGTAAGGAACTAACTTTGATGGACATTTTCAATCGTCTTTTCACCAAATTTTTGCAGTAGTTTTTTGACTGGAGAATCCAGAGAAGCGTGTTCTTTCTTGAAGAAAAAAGTTTACGACCTTTCAGAAAAGTGTGGAATGGTTAGAATATACTATCTTAGATTTTATAAGCGAAAGTAAGGAACTTCTTTTGGCAGATATTATCAATCATCTTTTTGTCGAGTTTCTTCAGTAGTTTTTTATATGCATAGTCCAATCAAGGGAGCCTGGTATTGACGGGAGGCACTTACGAGCTTAAAAAATGGGTTAATATTTAAAATTTACAATATTGCTTTATGTAACGGAAAATCCTCGTTTTTGTAAATGAAAGACTTTTTTAATCTACGTTTTCGAAAGTTTTTTCGGTAGTTTTTAACAGAGGAATCAAAACAAGGTAGTTTGTTTTCGACGGGACTCTGACGAGCTTCTAAATAATTATAAAATATTGGAATGTTATGAAACTTCCTATGATTTGCAGAAATAATGGACTACATGTGGTCACCTGCTTAGAACGTCAGCTTTTCGAGCTTTTTAAAACAGTTTTCCACCTGGTGAGGAATTAACTACTAAGTCTTATAAATTCTTAAACATTCATAAACAGCTCGGAACAGAAAAAAATTTATGACAGACACACGCATCAACGTAAGAGGATGTGTCGATGTTTCTTCAAAAGATTTCAAACCAATTGAAACCACCCCTATTTTACAACGGAGCCAGGTAATTTTTCGAATTAGGGTAATTGTAATGCATTTTAGTTAAATTAAGGGGCTCTTTTGGCATCACTTGCTACCAGTATCACCAAAAAACCTAACGAGTTTTCGAATTAGTGTCATTGTATTGAATTTTCGAAAATTAAGGGATGATTTGACGTGAGTTCCCCATCAGATATGGTGATGAAATGTTTTTTCTGCTCTTTTGGCATTAACTGCTACCAGTATCACCGGAAACCTGGCGAGTTTTTGAATAAGAGTCATTGTATTGAATTTTTGAAAATTAAGGGATGATTTGGCGTGGGTTCCACATCACATATCGGGATGAAAATTTTTTCTGCCCTTTTCTTATCAATTGCTACCAGTGTCACTGAAAATCTGTTGAGTTTTTGCATTAGAGTCATTGTATTGAATTTTTGGATATTAAGGGATGATTTGGCGTGCGTTCCACATCACATATCGGGATGAAATTTTTTTCTGCTTTTTTGGTATCAATTGCTACCTATCACTGAAAATCTAATGAGTTTTTGCATTGGGGTCATTGTATTGAATTTTTGAAAATTAAG
>CAKNXH010001267.1:42129-56956 GCA_932178445.1 Andricus quercusramuli | reverse complement strand
CTGTGATTGATCATAGAAGACGAATCAGAGAGATGCAGGGATAGGGCGCTGACCAACATTGTTTCTGTGACTAGTCACAGGGGTGCCTTGCGCCTCCAAGAGATTTCGGAAAGGGGTAGGGGTTTGACTATCATTAATTCTGTGTCCAGTCACAGGGCCACCATCCAGCTGCCACGAGCTGTTGGAAGGGGTGAATTTCGTGAATTCCTTAAATTTCGTTAATTCCTTGAATTCGGTTAATTCTGTGAATTTCTTGAATTCCGTGCATTCGGTGAATTCCTTGAATTCTATGTGCGGTTCAAAAACCGGTAACAAAATTTGACGGTACTGGTAATTTTTTGTAAAGGTGCCGATAGTGTGAATCTCACAAATTATTCAAATTACGTGAATTCCAAGAAATCTTGGAATTCCGTGAATTGCATCAATTTCTTGAATTCCATGAATGTCGTGAATTCTGTGAATTCCATGAATTTCGTGAATTCTAAGAATTCCGTGAATTCCATAAATTCCATGTGTTCCGCGAATTTCACGAATTCCACGAATTCTCTGAATTTCGTGAATTCCACGAATTCTTGGAATTCCGTGAATTCCCTGAATTCCGTGAATTTCCTCAACTCCGTTAATTCCATGAATTCCGTCAATTCTTTGAATTCCATCAACTCCTTGAGTTCCATGAATTCGTTAAGTTGCATAAATTCCTTAAATTCCATAAATTCCTTGAATTCCATAAATTCCTTGAATTCCTTGAATTTCATTTACGGTTCAAAAACCGGTACCAACCATTTTTTTTACAGATTTCAAACAACGCGTGCATTTTAATTTAATCGCCGAGCAATGTTTTCTAATTTGGTTGCCACGAAAAAGATACTATTTAATTTTCGAATCTCGTTTAAGTGTGAAGTTGCACCAAAGAGTCAAAACCTCCTATAAAAATAAACGGACCGGAAATTATACGTTCTGAACTTGTATTCTCACACACTCTTAGCGACGGCACATGGACTGTCGGCTATCTAACGCATTTTTTTGATTGGTTAATCTTTAATTGCTAATTACTCGGTAATTATGCATTCAATCAAATTTTTTTATTGCTTATTTTCTATTCTGTTCTTCACAAGGAATCAGAAAATACAAATATGTATTTTGAATACACGGACACCCTGTATAATAAATTTCGATAGATGTCGAGACATTTCGACAGATTTCGATTGATTTCGAGATATTTCGATAGATTTCGAGATTTTTCGATATATTTCGAGATGATTCGAGAGATTTCGAGATTTTTTCTGGAGGAGATTTATTAAATAGGATATATGTTGAAAGGGATATATCTTCTTTATCTAGAAGAAATTATTCAATGAAAGAGGAAGTAAATTAAATTATTGTGAGGATAAATATTTTATAAATACTTCCTTCATCTTGCGTTGAGCGATTAATTAGTGGCACTTTTTTATTGAAGGCCATGGGTCGAGTGGGTCATGTGACCGGATTCCTACCTTACCGACACTTTTTATTTGTAAACTTATTTTCACAAGAATAGCTACATCGAGTTGAAAATGTGGGATAATAAATAAGAAGCACTACCCTAGTAGCAAGATAACTGCAGACTGGCGCAAGCTGGGCGCCAGAAAATGAAGAATCTGTTTGCAGCCTGGCGCCCGGCTGGTTCCGCTTTGGCGTGCTGTTCTGGCACCAGAGTCTGGTGTAGCAGATCCTGGCCCAGACTGGTCATGATATACACCAGACGAAAATAAAATAACATAATATGGTAATAAATAGGTTTCTGTAATAGTTTTACACTATATTTGAGCCCTTTTTGGGAGAATATACTGCGGAGACGTCACAACATTCCAGGATATGCTCTGAAATTTTTAAAACATAAAATGTTGTCGTATAAGCTTGCATGTTTGGTCATACTTGTGAATCGTTCAGATTTCCGATTCCTAGATTTTCAATTTCATTATTTATATACTACATTAATTACTAGTGTTCTAACTAAATACCAGGATCTGGTTCCTTTATTCACCAGATTCTGTTTTTCGTCTGGTCTGATCATTTCTCCCGCCAGTCTGGTCGACTAGAGGGAGCAAATGCTGAGCCAGAGTCTGGCCTCTGGCATACAAGGCAGACGTTGCTACTAGGGTAAGAAAGGTGAGTCTGGTCCTAAATAAGGTAGGAATCTGGTCACGCGACCCACTCATCACATGGCCTTAAAGAAAATATTATGGCTTTGCTTATGTTTACGTGTCTTCCTTTATAATATGGTAATTTTTTTATTCTTTGCTAATGTTGTATTCATATTGTTGAAATAAAATCTGTAATTTGATTTTTTTTTAATTGCGTAAGATTTTGTTGCTTAAATGTTTTGTTTGTTTCTCTTATTTTTTGTTTGTTCTTGAATATCAATAAGAGAGATTTTAAGTCTATTTATGTCTACAACTTTTGATGTGTTGCCTATTTCTATTTTTACATTTCCTTTTCCTACAATTTCTAGTACTTGATAAGGGCCTGAATATTGATTATCGAATTTTTCTTCCTTCTAGTGAAAATACTTTATCTCCTATTTTGAAATCTTGTGGGTTAATCTTCCTGTCGAAACATATTTTTGACTTTTCCTTGGCTGTTATTAAGTTTTGTCTTGCTACAGCCTGCATTTCATTTAGTCTTGTTATTAATTTTATTGTTTAGTCGTTCTAAGTTTCAAGTTTTTCATGTGGTGGCGGTGGCTCGCTTGATGGTTGTCGTTCTATTTTTCAAAAGACTTATAGCTCATATAGAGAACATTTTGTGCTTTCATGTACGCTTATGTTATCAAAAAATGTTGCTAGTTCTAACCACGAATCCCATTCGGAGTTTTTATTCACGAATTGTTCAAGATATTCTGATACTGAGTGATGAGATCTTTCAAGCGATCCGTTTGATTGTGGGTGAAAAGCGGTTGTTTTAAATTGTCTAATTCTGAATCGTTTTGCTAATCTTCTTTATAAGTTACTCAAAAAGTTTTTCCCTTGGTCTGTTAATATTTCTTTCGGTGAACCAGAAATGCAAATAAATCGTTTAATAAAGGCCTCGCGTCGGATATGGTACTAGCTTGTTGATTTTGAAGGATTTTTTTGGAAGGCTGTACCGCGTGTATCAGTAATAACCATCGGGCTTTTCGTTTCGACCCGAACTAATTCTTTTAATTGGCATTGTAAACATAATTGTATGTATTTTTGGATATCTAATTTCATTTTTTCCCAAAAATGTTTCCGTCTAGTTCTGTTGTATGTTTTTGTTACTCCTTTATGACCTCCTACTGCCGATGAGTGTGCTTCTTCAATTAACTGTAACCTTGTATCTTTAGTGAGATATTGTTTTATTCCCAACCAAATAATATCTTTTATATTTGATTCGGAAAATGATGCTTGTAATGTGTTTATGTTGGAGTTATTTAAATATTTATGTCTATGCGCCTAGAATGCTGATGGAACTGCGCATGTGCGACGCTCTATCGAATCGCCGCCCATGGTTTGCCGGCGCACTCTCCTCACTACGCTTACGAGGATCGCGCTGCTCGGTCGTGTAGGCTACGGTGTGTTAATAAACTCTCTTAGTTCGGAACCTTTTGTCTACGCTCTTTTCACCTACTCCCTATTACTCCTTCAGGTTATGGGCCCAGCATGCTTCCACTGCACAAGTTTTCTGCAGAAAAGGAGTAGTAGGTGAGCGTGAAACGGAAACGCGGTTTTTTGTGCTTTTTTTGTGTGTGCCGCTGAAACGGACTTAAGTGCTGAAGCACGCACGCCGTGCCAACATCACGCATGCAGCTAGGAGTTGCTGAAAGCCCAACGATGAGCAACAGCAAAACATCGGGGACGTCAGGCGTAAGCCAAGGAGAAGGTGAAGGCGGAGGTAGAGGTGGCGCAGGCCACGGCGAGGTGTCGCCAACCGTCAACGCCAAAAAAGGTAAGCTGAAAAACATTAATCACGTCGAGGAAAAACAGTATCCGGGAGTGCCGCAAATAATCGCGCGAATTTCATTGTGTTGCGTCGCATGACGCAACGAGTAAAACACGCACCGACCTTTTGATTCGGAGAATCAAGATGGCCGGTGGCGCGCGCGAGAAAAACAGCCAAGGAGAAAAATGGCTTGGCCACGTGGTCGCGGCGGAGACGAAGTGTGCGCGTACACACACATGAGAGAGAGAGAGCGAGCGGAGTGCTGAGAACCGCGGAGAGCGCCGCCGTGGCACTCACAACGAAAACGAAGGTTCATTCGTTCGATGCATGTGCCGCGCGCGGCGGCGCTCACGACGAAAAGGAGGTTCGTGCGTTCGATGCGTGTGTCGCTCCCACGTACAACAGAGAGTTGATTCAAATTCGGGCGTAAGAAATACAAGCGTACGAGTATATGCTCATGCATGTATACGCACACACATTTATACAGGTGCGTATACGTTTGCGTGTGCATGCATGTGTATGTACTCATATAAAAGGCGTGTTAATCAAGTATTGATGGACTTAATATAAAAATATATAGAGGAATAAGAATAATAAAAGGTATTTTATATAATACAGCTTAAAGACTGGCACAGCTAGAGGAATTACTTGAGAAAAATTACAAGCTGTCGGAGATACTTCCCTACGAAGGGATATATCTCATGGACAAGTATTCAGGCTACTGCTTAGCCTTCACAAATGAACAGTATATAATCATAGGTGAGTCATTCATATATTATCTCACATACATGAATAAAAGGCGATGAAGAATGTCAATTACGACACTTCTTCGGGGAACCGGTGCACTGGGCATCGAGATTCTCAATCTCAATGTTTGAGAGTCGTGCCTACTCTTTTGACCGGCACAAGGAGACACGGTTTTTAGGGTTGTTATGGACCCTGGCGGACCGGCCGAACGCAAACATTACGCTACAGCGTAACGGTAAAGTAATGGTAAAGTAATGCTAAAGTAATATGGCATTATAATTAATAAAGGAAACAAAATTAATATGTAAATTGTTGCAATTATAATAAAACGTTGAAATTTACGTTCAACGGTCATGCCGAATTTGCAACAAGTTGCTTTTGCAGCATTAAAAAATAAAAAAACATAGTGACCGTCATTGCAGTCGGGCCCCTGCATATTGGCAACCCGCTAACGTGGCTTTAAGTGGGTTGCCAGTCTGCAGGGACCCGACTTGAATGACAGCCACTTTGTTTTTTTATTTTTTAACGCTGAGAAAGCAACTTGTTGCAATTACGGCATGACCATTTAATGTAAATTTTAACGTTTTATTATAATTGCAACAATTTACATATTAATTTTGTTTCCTTTATTAATTATAATGCCATATTACTTCAGCATTACTTTACCATTACTTTACCGTTACGCTGTAGCGTAATGTTTGCGTTCGGCCGGTCCGCCAGGGGAAATCAGTAACATTGTGTCCTTGTACTGATAACATAATTGACTAAGAGCAATTGACTGAAGTTCGACTTGTGTCCTGGCAAAATTCTAGCAATTGCTCGTTACAAACACAAAGCTTGAGTCGGCAAAAGTTTTTAGTAGCACGAAAACCTCCAACTTATAAAAGGTGACGTGAAAAGTAATACTCCATTATTTTTTCAGATAAAGGAGAAATCCAAGGAGAAATGTTAGGCTGGCTCGAAGGATATTTCGAGATTGTCGATAAGCTGCTCATTCGACCAAAAACCCGACCAATCCAACGACCAGTTCCACCGCTCTCGCCAAGGTCAGCTATGGCGAAGCAAGTCCTGGTCGATTCAGAGCAAAACAGGAGGGAGTTACGCTGCTTGCGCGAAACTCAAGCCTCGCAAACAAAGTTGCCTGGGGAAATTAAGGACTTGCTGAAGCAAGTTGCTCTCAAGCAAGGGGCGACTGTGACCAAGCCTATGTAGGGTCAAGAGGTGACAACAAGCGCCCTAGTACACAAGAAACCTGATGTACCCCCTAAGCCAGCTATCAAGGATAGCTCGCTGTTGAAGAAAAAAGTGATCTTCGTCAATCAGTCGAGAGGTAATGAAGTTTCGCTCGATGCCATAGAAGAAACGCCAGAAGGCGACGATGAAGACTGGGACGACCCCACTGGCTTCAGGCAGACCAGCAGCGTCGCTGACAAGCAGTCGTCTGAAAAGGAGGATGGTGAGATCCCCGAGGCAGGAGTCGGTCCAGGAGACACGCAAAATCTTTCTCTTCCGGGTGTTCGCGGTTTTGGAGCATCAACTCCACGTAATGAGGTAACAAGAAATATATTAACGTTTGCAAGTCCAAGGTCAGGTGAATCGGCCGTAAGTAACATCGCGAGTTTCAATTTTGAAGAATTAACCAAAATAATCACAGATAAGGTTAAAAAAAGTTTAGATGGAATTAAAAATATTAACAATATTACAAATTCAGGAGATACAAGAAGTAAAATCAGCATAGAATTTTCCAAAAGTCAATCACATTCAAACATGCATAGGAGTTATAGCTTAACTAAAAAAATGAACTTTGAAACGTTCGAAGGTTATCTTACTTCCGAATTGAAATCAAGGGGATTATTCTATGTTTTGAATGAGATTGAAAGATCTAAAGTAGATTCAGTAACTCTAGAAAATGATGACAACACAGTCAGGGATATTATATTTAACCACATAAGTATAACTGACTATGGAAATGATTTCATTCATTTGAAAGATAAAACACCAGATGAAATCTTGAACTATATCAAAGACGTTAAGCTCGGCGAGATAGGTCTTGATGAGCACACAGATTTCAAAAAGCTCATCAATATCAGATTTGATACCAAAAAGGAGACCGCGGTAGATTACATTTCGCGATTTGAAAAGACTGCTCGAGCGTACGAAAATCACTCTACGTCCGGAAAATACCCAGATGATGAAAAGAGGAAACTCTTTTATCACTCTGTAGAAAAATCACTTCCCGCGATCGCTGTGGCTGACTGTGTTAGTAACCACCAAAGGAAATAATTGTAATTATACACAACTAAAAAAACTTGTTTTACAGCTTGGACCAAGGCGTTTACCCTAGGAGAACTCGAGAGCTCTACAAGCTCAAACCAACCAATCTGGAAGTGGAAACCGAGGTGGTGGGGAACATGCACAGAGAGAGTGCCCTCACAGCCAAAAGGTGTGCTTTAGCTGTAAAAGCCCTGATCACGAACGCAAGGACTGCAAGCCCGCAACTAAGCGGCCTCTGGAAAATTCTGGCAAAGGTAATTCATCTAAGTTTATCCGAAATGGCAACAAAAATAAAAACAATGTAAAGGCGAATTTAGTAGGTAGTTACAAAACAAACGATGCGGAACGCGATACTGATTCTGAATCCGACAATGAAGGAGAATACACTGAAGTAAATAACTTCATCGCAGATTCGGGAGCGATTGATCATTTATCTAACGCATGACTACTTTTTAAAAATATCGATTTGTCTAAAAAGGGTGTAATTAGTTGCGCGCATAAAAATTCAAATTAAAAAATGTAATTTATGCCAAAAATTTAGCGAAAAATCTGTTGTCGCTACGAAAGTTTGTAGACCAAGGATTAAGAATCTTTCTTGATAGCAAAATCAATAATATTTATGATCCAATTTTAAGACAATCCGTACTTTCTGGAATTTATAATAAACCATTGTGGGAGATCGAGATTAAATTGAATAAAAATGAAATAAATAAACTCAGAGGAGATAATAAAAAGGTTTTTGTAAATTTAACGACAAGAAGTGGCAGATCTGCATTTAGCCAAAGTCGCGATAAAACTGTTAACCCTGTTTCACAACCCAAGACTAATAACCAACTACTAAATACAATGAAAAATCGTAGAATAGAAAAATCTGAAAATTTGTCAATACAAAACATAAAGGGCTCTATACAATTAAAATCTGATACCAAAGTAAAATTAAATACCATACTGATGTGGTATGCCAGGTTGGGGCATATGTCCGCGCGATATATGATTAAATTCAAACAATTATATCCGGAACTAAAGGAGTTTGACACTTCGGATTTCGACGAAGGTATTAGAGAATGCGACGTGTGTTATCGTGCTAAATTAAACAAGTTACCTTTCGACAAAGTTCGACAGAGAGAGTCTGCCCCTTTACTTAAAGTTCATGCTGACGTAATGGGCTATATTAGTCCAGTCACTTGCCCTGGCCGATATAGATTTATTGTATGTTTCGTAGATAGTTGTTCCAGATACGCTGGTGCATACCCACTTGAACACAAAAGTGATGTGCCGAACTGTTTAAGAGAATTCCTAGTGTCAGTTAGAAATTTAATAGGTAAAGATGTGAAAATTTGTTACATGGAATGCGATCAAGACAAAGAGTTTACAAGCAAAGAAACCAGAAAAGTTCTACTGGAGTTCGGTGCAGAGTTACGCACAGTATGTCCTGGAACTCCAGAGCATAATGGAGTCGTAGAACGGTTTAACCAAACTATCCAAAAGAAAATTAGGGCGCTATTGTTCGAATCGGGTTTACCTAGACACATGTGGGACATTGTTCTCGGTACCGCGACATACATATACAATCTGAGTCCTCACAAATCTCTAGGTATGCAAGCACCCATAAAATTGTTAGCCCCGAATCATAGATTCGACGTTAATCAATTGAGGAGATTTGGATGCTTAACAAATTAATAGAGTCGCCCCACGTTAGGTTTGTCAAAAAATATGTGTACGGTGACATACACAAGGAAAAGCCAGAGGAGATAATCATAAGTCGCGTTGACCCTGAATTGAATAATTCAGTAACGACCACGAAAAATGAGGAAGTAAAAAGAAAAGCTGAAAGTTCGGAAACTGAGGGAGAAAATCTTGAACCGATAGTCAAGCGAAAAAGAGGTAGGCCGAGAAAAGCGCAACAAGATCCAAAGGTACTGTTTGCATCATTCTCGGGAGAAAAGAACTTAGAATTTGATACGGAATATCACGCTTTGCTAACCGACATTTCAGGACATCCGAAAAACTATCGTGAGGCAATGAGTAGAAATGATAGTGTAGAGTGGCGCGAAGCAGTGAATTCGGAACTCGAAGCTATGTCGATAAATAGAGTCTTCCGAGTTGTAGACAGACCTAAATTAGATTCTAAAGGTCGTAAACCAAATATACTAAGCACGCCTTGGATTTTCAAAGAAAAGTTAGATTCCGCAGGGAATACGTTGAAGAAGGCGACACTTGTTACGCGAGGTTTTCAAGATAAAAACTTTTATGATTTACATGAGACGTATGCTCCAGTAACTAGATTATCATTAGTTAGAGCTGTTCTCGCATTTGCAAATAAGTACGATTTAACAATGTATCAATTAGACGTTAAAACAGCTTTCCTTAATAGCTCTGTATTTGAAGAGATTTACATTGAGATTCCTGACGGATTAGAGTATACTAAATCGGAGAAAATGGCCAAGGTGTGTAAATTAGAAAAATCGTTATACGGTCTTAAAACTAGACCAAAACGTTGGTATGAAACATTTTTTGATGTAATGAAGGAGTTAGGATTCAATACCAATGAAAATGATCCATGTTTGATTATTTGCTCCAATGCAGAATCTAAAACAATAGCCCTTTTATATGTCTACGATATAATAACGACCGGCAATAATGAAAAGGTACTCAGTAATTGTAAAACAAAGTTGCAACAAAGGTTTAGAATGAAAGATCTCGGTGAACCGAAGGAGTACCTAGGTATAACTATTAATAGAAACAGACCGAAAGGAACTTTGCAGTTGAATCAATCAAGGTTTATCGAACAAATGATTGAACGTTTTGGTTATGAAAAGGCTCACCCACAAAGATCGCCTATGATGACGAATCAAGTTCTGAATAGAGAAAGGCGTACTAGAGAGGGAGAGCCTCGTAACAATAACGTTCAATCACCCACCCCATTTAGAGAAGCGGTAGGATCTTTGTTGTACTTGGCGAATGCAACCAGATCCGACATTTCCTATGCCGTGAACGTTATAAGTCGTCATCAATTAAATTCAACCGAAATTGAGTGGAAAATGTTCGAGCGAGTACTTCGATATTTATTGAATACTAAGAATATTTGTCTAAAATACAGAGGTAAAGGTGAGGGAATTGACGCGTATTCGGATGCTAGTCTAGCTGATTGCAAAGGATCCATAACTACGTGCGGTTATTTAGTCAGACTTTATGATGACATCATTGCATGGAAAACTCAGAAACAGCACTATGTTTCTTTGTCAACTTGCACAGCTGAGTACATCTCTATAAGCGAAGCGTGCAAGGAGATGAAAGCACTAGGATTCTCGCTTGAAAGTTTCGCGAGTAAAAACTTGTACCCAATGACATTAAGGTGTGACAATCACTCGGCAATAAATTATACTCAAATACAAGGCGCTGTGGGACTTAGGCATCTCACAGAAATTCGATATCATTTTGTCAAAGAATGCGTGATGAGAGGAATAGTACAAATAAAATGGGTAGCTTCAAAATTGCAACTCGCTGATATATTTACGAAATTACTAATTGTAACAGAGAACTATTATTGCAATCCTGGAGAGTCTCAGGAATACTATCGTTCTGATGATAATGCTGAGATGCAGCAGAAGCAAGGAGACAACACTGGTGCGGTATGTGCTTCTCAATCAGAACCACACTTTTACTTCCAAGGAGAAAAGGGTTTTCATTTCACTGAGGAGACTGTTTGATATACCGATGAACAGAGTAACAACTTCTATTGGGACGAAGTTAAACAAGATTATATTTACTATTCAGGACAATGGTAGTTTTCCTTTTTGTTCAGAATCAATCTTTTATACTTTCTTGTATTACGTAACTAATTTAAAATTTTCTACTCTTGAACTGATTAAACTAAGTTTGTGATACTTTTATAAGAAAAGACATTTTGTGTTAGAACCAAAGAGTAAAGCACTGGTCCCGCGATATACTGATGTTATACAAATAAAGTTAATATATTACTTTAAGTAAAAATACGACAAATTAATATATTTATTGAAAAGACTCAGCAGTCTAGTCGTGAGGGAGTGTTGGAGTTATTCAAATATGTATGTGTATGCGCCTAGAATGCTGATGGAACTGCGCATGTGCGACGCTCTATCGATGCGCCGCCTATGGTTTGATGGCGCGCTCTACTCACTACGCTTACGAGGATCGCGCTGCTCGGTCGTGTAGCCTACGGTGTGTTAATAAACTCTCTTTGTTCGGAACCTTTTGTCTACGCTCTTTTCACCTACTCCCTATTACTTCTTCAGTTTAATATATCTTCCCATGGCATGTTATTTACATATGGTGTTCTTGTTATACTGAATGATTTTAATTTTAATTTTTCTGCTAAATTATGTAACGAGAATATGTTCAGTTTTATATGTTTTAATGTTTCTGTAAGATTATCTTAAATTTCTCTTTCAATGGGTAGTGCAATATGAAATTGTTTACCTTTTCGAATTTGTTTCGCTAGTTCTTTTTGAAGTTAAGTAAATTTTTGCAATTTTTGTCCTTTGAAGAGAATTCTGGACCCAAAATCACGAGGTGCTCCTCCAGTGGTTGTAAAACATACGTAATTATCTTTCCTCGTAGAAGTTTTGTCACGACGTTCTACAATAATTTTTTTTGCATTAAATGAGGTGAATATTGGGATTTCAATCGTGGGTGGTTCCGGGGGTTTGGCGATTATCTACTATGTATATCTATTGCCTTTGGATTTCCCTTTTCTTCGTTACTATCAATATTGTTTTCTTTGTCAGTATTAGGGTGTCTGCTTTATGAGTTTATGGTATCAAGACCCACTGTGATCGACCTTTATGGCTGAGCTGATGAGCGCTCCGCCCCGAAAATTAAACAGCTTAAGTCGTAGACCTGTCAAATTTTGAAAATTGACTCAAATTTGTTTTCATTATTGCACGCTTATTTATACTTTTCCTAATCTGCTTTTTCAGAAAATGTGATCTTCAACCTTCGAGGAAAACATTCTTAAAATTTCAATATAAGGTATATATTATAAGAGCCGTTATTAATCTTTGAAAACAGTAGAAAACAGTGAAAATGGCACTTTTCAAGCAACCGTAGTTAATGCTTTTTATGAATTTTTAATTGAAAGAATGTTTTTATGTTGAGTTTACCCATGCTAATTACAAAAGAATTTCAAAGACGGTGGGCCACCTCTAAATATTGTTCAAAATAAAAAAAAATAAAAATCTGGCTTCTACAATCGCATAAACTACCGTTATTTGCCTTCCGCTCCTAACAAAATCTAAAGTGTTCTTTTTTGGTCACCCTAGTCAGTATCATTGATTTTATCATCATCATTATTTATATTATTATATTTTGTTTAAACTTTTTCTCGGGTGAACCCGGTTTTTCGTCATAGCCACGGACTAAGTCAAGTGACTGATGATATGAGGATGTTATAAGTTAATTTATTACGAAGTTAGAAATCATTTGCAATGATGTTGTAGGTACAAAATTAGAAGCATGGTGTAGTTTGCAGTTTGTTTTTACCGCTGTTATCCTCACACGGCAGCCGTGAGTGTTGGAGGTGACAACAGGCACCTCTGGATGCTTTCTTAGAGCTACCATGTTATTATTATTTGGATTTTCGTTGTCGAATTTACAATTAATAAAATTTTCATTGTCATACTCGAAATCATAGCTTTCTTCGTTGTGATCATCTTCAAATTTTTTTTCATGATCATTTTCTTCGTCTTCATTGTCTTTTTGCCAGATCCTTCTTCATCTTCTTGTTCTTCTTCTTCTGATACGCTGGAGCTTAACTTATAATTCTTATCTGCATCTTCACTGGATTCTTGTATTTATTCTTCATTAGATTTTCTTATTTTATTTGTTTTAACTCTTTCTTTTAAATAATTGAAATACAGTCCAAACTCCGAGCATTGCCGTTTTCGGGGCTGTAGGGGAGTATAATTCCAAGAAGCCATAAGCCTCCACTTCAAGCTCGGTCACACTCGAATGCGTGGAGGAAAAGAATGCAGTTGACAAACTCCGAGCATTGCCGCGCGTCGGTTAGATTAAAAATCTATCTCGAAAATCGTTCTATGTACCAACTGTACATACATGTGTACAAAAGTGATTCAAATTGTATTATTTCGTTATAAACCCGAGTTTAAAGGTATGTGAAACATAAAAATCGAACATTAGCTATGGTATGTTCAATTCTTAGAATAAATGAAGGGTAGAAATGCAAAAGGAGGCAAGCGCCATTTTTCACTTTTTTCAGGAGAGACTAAAAAGATGTTGTAAATTCAGCGGGACCATTTAAGAAAAAAATAAGAAAGTACTTTCGACATACTTTCATGCTCTACCGAACTAAAAAAAGTTTGCTCAGAAAAATCTATCCGGTTTCGAGAAACTGAATGAAACATGTGACGTTTCAAGGTTAGATTTTGGGTCCGTATCGACTTTTAACATCTTTCAACATTAATTGTGGAGTCAATTTGCAGTTGAAGAAAAAACTAAAAATTTGAATTCTAGCTATTGAATGGACAAATTGATTTCCAAAATGTTTGCTTCAAAAAAATCATGCAGTTTCGCGAAATTTGAAAATCCAATTATGACTTCGAAATGGTGTAAAACTGACATTTCAACTTCAAAATAATGACGATAGCAGTAATAATTTGGCATATTTCCAAAAAATGAGGAATTGGGTTTCAGGTTATTTAGTGCTGAACGGAAGGGACCCAATAGTAATTGAAAATAATTAGTTAGTGTCGACAAAATGAAATTTGATTTTTTTACTTTGTGGTTAGAAAAGCTTCTCGGACTGTGAACACAAGAACACAAATTTTGAAAAATGATGCCTCAAAAAAATCCTTTGGCAGGCATGTGTCATAGAATTCATCTGATTTTTTGAGCTAATAAACCCGATTTCGAAAATTTGGCGCTTGACTCCTGTTGCATTTCTACCCTTCAAATGTAAACAAAGCGTCAAAGTGACAAATATTTCACCTCACTTTTAACGTAATCTATGCAGTCTCGTGCAGTACATTATTAATAACTGTCGTATTGCTTGTTTTTATTTTAAACAAAGAGAAACTCAAATGAAGGGTAGAAATGCAAAAGGAGTCAAGCGCCAAATTTTCGAAATCGGGTTTATTAACTCATAAAATCAGATAAATTCTATTACACATGCCTGCCAAAGGATTTTTTTGGGGCATCATTTTCCAAAATTCCCACAAAAAGAAGAACAGCTGGAGGTGTCAAGCGCCAATGTGTACTTGATGCCGATCGATCGCCGTGGCTGCGCAGTATAGAGAAATCACGATCATAGCAGACGAACGGACGCGTGTGTTTGGCTTGTGTTTTTGTGTTCACAGTCCGAGAAGATTTTCTAACCACAAAGTAAAAAATCAAATTTCATTTTTCTCGACACTGGCTAATTATTTTTAAATACTATTGGGTCCCTTCCGTTCAGCACTAAATTACCTAAAACCCAATTCCTCATTTTTTGGAAATACCCTGGCGGACCGAACGAACGGAGCGGATACGCTACAGTGTATCCTTATAGTATCCACATCGTATCCTCTCCGTATCATGCAAGAAAAACTCATTAAAAAAGGAAGATGAACATTTCACTTGTTAAAATTCGGATTCTACGTGAAATTTTGCGTTAAAAGGTCACGGAGTAATCGCAATAGTTTTTCTTGCAACATTAAAAACTTTTAAAAAATATAATACTTATCGATAACGTGGGCTGAAGGCGACTTCAAACGCATCGTCGACGGATAAAGCCTATGAACTGCTACTGAATGACGATGCGTTTGAAGTCGCCTTCAGCGCACGTCATCGATAAGTATTATATTTATTAAAAGTTTTTAATGTTGCAAGAAAA
>CAKNXH010001267.1:6101-39890 GCA_932178445.1 Andricus quercusramuli | reverse complement strand
ATAATTCTTAAGAATTTCGTATTTCTTAATTTAATAATTATGCGAGATTTTGTATTTCTTGATTTAATAATTCTTGGGGATTTTGTATATCTTGATTTAATAATTCTTCGGGGTTTTGAATTTCTTGATTTAATCGTTTTTCAGGATTTCGTATTTCTTGATTTAATAATTCTTGAGGATTTTGTAATTTTTTATTCAATAATTCTTGAGGATTTCGTATTTCTTGATTTAATAATTCTGTGGGGATTTTGTATTTCTTGATTTAATAATTCTTCAGGAGGTCTTAAATATATGCTTTGCAATTAATATTTCAGTTTCTTTAGTTTTTTCGTTATTGTCTGTCGGATTTATGGATCGGGCGTCGGCGTTCACATTCATCTTACCAGCCTGATAGATTGCGTCAAAATCGTACTCTGCTAATTTTAATTTCCGCCTTGTTACCCGACTACAAGGATCTTTGTAATTTTTAAACCACACTAATGGCTTATGATCAGTTACTAAGGTGCATTTTCTTCCATATAAATAAGGTTGGAAATAGGTTGCGGAAAATACAATTGCTAAAGCTTCTTTCTTGTAGGTATACAATTTTCGTTCGCTGTTACACAAAAAGATTGTGATGTGTATGCTATTGGCTTACCTGTACCTTTTTTGCCTTGGGATAAAATACCTGCGACTGCATAGCCAGAAGCGTTGGTTGTTAAAAAGAAGGGTTTAGTGAAATCAGGCCATTGCAATAAGCGTTCTTCACAAAATTTATTTGTTAGTGTATCAAATCCTTTTTTCTGAATTTATGTTCATTTAAATTCTACGTATTTTTTCAATAATTTCTACAATGGAGCTGCAATGTTTGAGCTACTAGTTTTCTTGGATCTGCCCTGACTCCTTCTTTATCAATGACATGTCCAAGATGAACTGGTTCTGGACGCAAAAATTCACGTTTATCTGTCTGGAGTTTTAAATTTGCTTCTCTTAATCTATTTACTAATCTTGTAAATTTTTCTTCATGCTCTTCAAGGGTTGAAGGGACATTCAAGGGATATCGTCCAAATATACAAATAATCCGATTCCTTGAAGGCCGGTCAAAACGAGATCCATTAAACTTTGAAAGGTTGCAGGTGCATTCTTTAAACCGAAGGGCATGCAATCAAACTCATAGTGTCCGTAGTATGTTGAAAAAGCAGTTTTGCGTGAGTTTTCCGGACTCGTTTTTGTTTGATGGAACCCACTGCCCAGTTCAAAAACCGAGAAATATTGTGTTTGTCCTAATTGATCTAAGAAATCCGTGATATTAGGGAGAGGATAACAATCTCCTATAGTTAGCTCCTTTAATTTGCGGTAATCTAAAACCATTCGCCATTTTCGATTTCCATGCGAATCCGGTTTTTAAGTACAAGAAAAGCAGGTGAATTGTAAGGGGATTGAGATGGTTCTAGTATTTTATTTCTTATTAGTTTATTGACCTGTCTAGTTATTTCTTCGCTTTGAACCTGGAGAAGTCTGTATTGTCGCGTGAATATGGGTTGGCTATCTCCTGTAGGAATATAGTGTTTGAGTACGTTAGTTGCTTTAAGAGGTTCGTCTGGGATTTGGAAAATATCTTCATTGTTAATAATAAGTTTTTCAACATGAGCATATTCTTCTTGATTTAAATGCTCCAAGCGTGATAATTTCTTTATATTTTCCATTAGGGGGGGTTCAACCCCCATTTTCTCAAAAACTTTAGGTTGTGGACAACTTTTGAGCCCAGATTCGTGTATAGCGCAAAAAAATCTATCGAAAGCATCAAGTCACTTTCCATATGCACGACCCTTGTATACCAGTGTAATTTCTACTTTAGTGCGCGAATCGATTGAGTTGAAATTAGCCTATCTGTGATCAACGTTCAATCGTATTACGCTAGTCACATGACGAACAACAAGCAGGTTGCCCGGAATGTATAAAGATGTCGCTGATTACGTCCGCCGATGTAACACCTGCCAATCGTGTAAAGTCTAACAACGCGTTTCAGGCGGGTTAAAGAATCATCACGCCGTAGAGAAGGCGTGGACTGTAGTTGACGCCAATATAATGGGTACTTTTTCTCGTTCTAGAGACGGTTAGAAATATTTACTCATGATCAAGGTTGTTTTTACAAAATGGGTGGAATGTTGCGGCCTTCGCAGTGCCACGGGTCTGAAAAAACAGAAGCCCTCGAAGAATTAGTCATAAATCATTGGGGCACTATGATGGTCTCATATACTGATTGAGATCATCGTGCCTTAATCGCAATGTAGAAGGTGAGCCTGATATTGAGACTCAGTCACCTGAACTTTGGGCCGAGCTATTGCAAAAAGCTACAAGTTTCACGAGACTGGGTGATTCGAAAGACGGATGATGCTTATAGGTATAAAAGGCTCATCAGTTTAATTTAAGAAGACGAGAACGCCGTAATAAATTCGGCAAATTAGTTTTGATACGAAGTAGAGTTCCGTCTCGGAAATTAAAATGAGTTGAAGCTAAACTAATCCCTGAGTGCCATGGTCCCTATTGTATCTCCACGATGCTATCTCCAGTTGTTTGTTCCCTGAGTATCCTTGTCTATGAATCTTTCGGAAAAACTTCATATATTTAAGATTTTAAGCCGTATGTTTGTCCTGACTCCGATTTTGATTCTGCTGCTTAGGTTTTACCGATGTCTCCCATTAGTTATCGCCCTACCCCGATTACGAGCGGAAGATGTTTGGAAATTATGAGAATCGTGTGTCCCAATCACCCGGATGGCACCAGCTTGCCGAATATGGGCAAGAGCTCGAAGATCTAATTAACAGATGTAAATGTATTACAGTGAAGTCTCCTTTATTTCAAATCCCCCGTACATGGCTATTTCAAATTTCGCAGTTCCGTCAACTACCACCACGGTCCCTGTACACTCTCCTCCCCGTCAGTGGCTGACCAATGAGAAAAAGAGGCTAAAAAGAGCGCCCTCATTGGTTTAAATTTAGTATTTTAGTATGACGTCATGGGAATGCAGACTTTTTCGAGAAACTATCTTAAACGTAAAAGTCATAAATGTACAAATAGTAATATTTCTCAAGTGTAGAATGAATTTTCTCAGTCACTTTCCGTTTTTTTTGTCGATTGACCACCTTTCAGTCCCACGAAATAAAATCAAATATCCTAAATTTCAGGTTCGTGACACCTCAAATTAGTTACCTCAAATTTCGGAAAGTTGCTTGTATTTCGTGACGTTGAAAGGTCGTCACTCGAGAAAAGAATGGGACATGATTGAGAAAATAGATTTTACGCTCCAGAAATATTACTATTCATACCTTTATCACTTACCATTACCTTCAGAATATTTCCTCCAAAAACTCTTATGCAGTTGCAGTCCTACATATGCTAACCTTGCTGACGGCTGCCATTTCCACCTAGCCTACCCGGTAAGAAGAGAAGGATTCAAAAAAATTAATACTTTCATATTTGAACGAAAGAGTGAGCATTATTTAATTTTTTTGAATGTGTTAATTTTCCATCGGGAGAAGTGCCCAACGAAAGAATAGGTTTATCTCCGAAACTAATTCTCTTCTATTTCCTTAACGAATGCCGCTTATGTTGTGTTCCATACAGGCGAACATATTTTCTATTTTTTTAATTCCTCTTAGTGCGAGCAATAGACGCACCTCTCATGGGTATTTTTGATTCCATACTTA
This sequence comes from Andricus quercusramuli, assembly GCA_932178445.1. Lineage (NCBI taxonomy): Eukaryota > Metazoa > Arthropoda > Insecta > Hymenoptera > Cynipidae > Andricus > Andricus quercusramuli. The sequence continues at coordinate 36,201 of CAKNXH010001267.1, read as the reverse complement.
CATGCTGTATTTTCGATTAATTTAATTTTAATTTAATTCCTTTAAACTTGATAATTTTTATAATTACATTTTCTTGTAATATATATCTTCGACTTGATCTCGGTCGGATTGATATGTAACTTACGTATTATTTATATAATGTTATTTATGATATCCTTTGAACATGATAATCTTTAATATTTTTAATGTTGATAAACACTCTATGACTCATTTTTATTTTTTCTTTCACATTACTCCACTTTTTCATTCCTCCCAATACGCTTCCATGACATTTTTCTGAGTCGATTGAAAGGACTAGCTCTTGCGTCTTCAAAGTGACATTATTCTCTTTCTTTCTTTTCTGTCTTTTGCATTCCACCACTTTTTAATTCCTCCCAATATACTGCCATTTCATTTTTCCAAGTCGATTAAAAGGAATAGGTTTTGCTTTTTTTTTCTACTCATTGGTAGAACTTTCGATGGAGTAAAATTCACGTATTATTGAGAATTCAGATTCTGACTTTTTTTGAATTCTTCTCTTCTTACCGGGTAGCATTACCGCGAAATATTTGAGTCGCTTTTTGATTCTATTATATCGATTCTTAGTTGGCAACTTGTACTATTTCCAGGAAATTTTACATTTTTTACGTAGTACGTCAACAAAAACACTGGCTAACGGACCTTGATATTTTCAACTGCGCAAATCGGGGCCGTCTGAACAGTTTCCAATTGGAATGCGTAATATGGCGCAATCTCCGCATTTGAGTACCCGAGTACTGTGTTTTTGTCTCTACGCTGCTGGTGTTTTTCATTCAAGAGTCACAACCGTCTCTCGCCCCTTGAGCTGAGAAACCTCGTGGGCCAGCAGTTCTAGGAATGTTGATAGTATAGGAATGATAGTATTTATTTATTTAAAACCGACCCGCGATTTTTCGTTACATACGTAATTGAAAAAGTTTCTTGCAGGGGGCGCATCGATGCAAGGCCGGATCAGCCAATGACGTCGCTTGACAAAAAGAACCTGCTTATTCGAGGTAGAGGTGGGGGCCCTTCCAGCCTTGAAAATAAAGAATCCTTACGTTTCAAGGTCGCAGATATACGGGAGACTTCACAGTATGAAAAAAATGATTCCAGCCTTCAACCAGTTTAGTGGAAATACAAAATGATCCCGTTAGCTTCGTGATCGAAAAGATCTCTCCAGATGAGGCAACGCAGGTTGAACTGCATCAAATATTTAAAAAGTGTGTAAATAATAAATAAATAAATAAATTGATTAGCATTTCGAACTCGAAAGTTCATTGCCTCACTACCCGATTCGGGTAGTGTTTCTAGGTGGATAAATACTACCAGTGTGGGTCCACCACACCCACGACGGGCCAACGCCACGCAGTAGTCCCCGAACGGTCACCCATCCAAGTACTAACCGCGCCCAACGCTGCTTAACTTCAGTGATCTTACGGGAACTGGTGTTTTCAGCGTGGTATTGCCGTTGGCAAAGTGTGTAAGAGAGTTTAAAGCAACATTTTGCATTTTGCCATATTACATAATTTTAGAAAAAAATTTTGAGTAAGCTTAAGAGATATTCAGAAGTTTTGAAATCATTCAAAAAGAATTAAAACTTGTAAAGGTTTTTTAAGAATTTTGTAAGGTTTCACGAAAGATAAAATTTTTTTTAGGTTCCTAGGGAAAACTAAAATAATTTTTTTTTCATCGAAAAATTAACTTCAAGCGATTATTTAAAAAGATCTCAAAACATTTAAAAAGATTTCAAAAATCGTCAAAGAAGGATCTGAAAGATTTTAAGGCAATTTTTTTAATTTTGCAGAATTAAAACAAAATCAGAAAAAATTGATTAATTTTCAAAGATTAGAAGGTTCAGAAGGCCTGACAAGATTGAAGAAAGAATTTTCTTAATTTTCTTGTGGAAATTTTAAATGACTTTATATTTTGAAAAAATTAAGTTTAAGAGAAAATTGAAGGGTAGAAATGCAAAAGGAGTCAAGCGCTATTTTTCATCTTTTTCAGGAGAGACTAAAAACATGTTGTAAATTCAGCAGGACCATTTAAGAAAAAAATAAGAAACTTCTTTCGAGAAACTTTCATGCTTTATCGAACTAAAAAAAGTTTGCTCACAAAAAGCTATCCGGTTTCGAGAAAATGAATGAAACAGGTAACGTTTCAAGGTTAGATGTTGGGTCCTTATCGACTTGTAACATCTTTCAACATTAATTGTGGAGTCAATTTGCAGTTTAAGAAAAAACTAAAAATTTGAATGCTAGCTATTGAATGTAAGAATTGATTTCCAAGAAGTTTGTTTTAAAAACTGACATTTCAACTTCAAATGATGATAGAAGTAATAATTTTGCATATTTCCAAAAAATGAGGAATCGGGTTTTAGGTTATTTAGTGCTGAACGGAAGGTACTCAATAGTAATTAAAAATAATTAGCCAGTGTCGAGAAAAATGAAATTTGATTGTTTACTTTGTGTTTAGAAAAGCTTCTCGGACTGTGAACACAAAAACACAAGCCAATCCTCGTAGATAACGACCTGCGCCTTCGGAACGAGGTGTCGAACACACCTGTCTTGTCCAAGGGCCTCCGAGATGGCATTTCTACCCTTCAATTAAAAAAAATTTAAACATATCAAGCGATTTCCTAAAATTTCGATAAAAAGTGTAGAAGATTTTAAAGCAAAATGTTTTATTTTGGTAAGATTATAAAATCAACCAAAAAAATCGAGTAAATTCAATAAATATTTCGTAGAACTGATGAGATTCAAGAAGAATTTTGAACTTAAAAAGATTTTTAGAAATGTAGACTTTCAATTATTTCAAAAATAAACTTTAGGAGCTTTGGAAGAATTTCGAAAGCTTTCAAGAGAATAAAAAAATTTTCTTAAAATTCCTGGGAAAATTTAGAAGATTATAAGACAATTTTTTTACACTTTGAATGATTTTTCATAATTTTGAGAATAATTCGAGTCAGTTATAAATATTTTCAGGAATATAAGACTTTTCACCTCCCCTATGGGCTGTAACAACTTGTAGTTGATGGGGAGGCTTGAGCGTGTGGGACACGGGGGTCAAAAGTACCTCGCCCTGCATGCGTATGGATATGAGTGAAAGTATCCCTATAAACGGGCTCTCCTGGGTGGGAGGAAAAGGATCCCATAAACGGGCTCTCCTGGGTGGGAGGAAAAGGATCCCATAAACGGGCTCTCCTGGGTGAGAGGAAAAGGATCCCATAAACGGGATCTCCTGGTATGCATGTTTACGGTATGGTAGAAGGGTGAAAGAGCTTAGCTAACACTCTTTTGTTATGGTGGTCTGCAAGCGGATATTTTGAACATTGAGTGTTTCACTCGACGTGATCACCGCCCTAAGCAATGGGTGTAGAGTGATCATGCGGACCTTTTATTTCCCTAGCTTCAGGGACGGCTGTGCCCTCAGCTCCTGAGAAGAAAGGGCCCAGAAGAAAGGTAGAGGCTCAGAGGGCACCCCACCAGGGATGCCTAAGACTTTGAAGAGGCACAAGGAGGCCCAGCAGCCGACGAACAGAGAGTCGTCGAGAGCTGGACTGACGGCCGCTCAGAGGATTATTCCCCTGACGATGGTGGTGACCGACACCAACCCGTTGCTCACTACCGAGCAGTACGAGATTTTCAGGGAGGCTGCCTGGAGGGCATTTGAAAGAGTGCCCCAGATTAATGGCCAAGATTCGTGACCTCCTTCTGCAGGGGAAGGGTATTCGTATTTGTGGCAGCAGACCTAGCAGCTAAAGCTTGGCTACTCAAAGCAGTGGTCGAGACAAGAGTCGTGGGAAGGTGCTTCTCTTAAGGTGGGTAGGGTTGAGTTGCTCCAGAAGATGCTAAGGGTCAGGCGTGTTTCCTGGGTAAAGTGGAAGACCCGTCTGGGGTGATCCGTCGGTTGGAGGAATTCAACTTCTTACTTAAGACAGCGTCCTGGCGATTCGTCAGGCACGACAGGCCTCAGGAAGAGGACACAATAGGAGGCATGGCCCTTCTATCACTTTGGACAGGTCAACTTTAGGGTTGCCGGCATGTGACAGGAGGCACGGCTGCGAGGCACACAGATATCTCAGTAATGCAAGGACCATGGTTAGTTCGAGATACCGTAAGGGGATTAGGGGGGCTGATCTTTTTTGTTACAGGGACCCCAAGGCGGCCAAACCAAGGGCCTGCACACTGGCGAAGGGAGTTAACACTGTCCCACTGCTTGAACTTTGTTCGAGAGACCTGATGGTGATAGCCACGGATCTCAGAGGAATAGGAAGGCTAGTTTTGGGATCGGCTTATTTTCCTTATGGCAGCGATTCCAACCGACCAGTGAAGGTACAAACACTGGTGGAATATTGCAAGGTAAAGGGTATTCCTCTTCTGCTGGAATGCGATGCTAATTCTCACCATACTTTGTGGGGCAGCACTGACATCAGCTCAAGAGGTAATGACCTAATGGAATACCTAATCACCACTGATTTAGATAGGGATACTATCAAGAAGTGGAGAGTTTCAGATCTACCCGCTCTCTCAGATCACTCACAGATAAAGTTCGTGTTGGACTGGGACTGGGATCCGTTTTCCACGGAACCAAGATGTGCACTTCCAGAGGTTCCCAAGTAAATTCGAGACGTGGATACTCTGGAGATGGCTGCCAAAACTTTCACGGAAGCTATCAAAGCTACTTATGTAAGTAATTATCGACCTACAAGAGTCCGAAAGGCTGGGGAGACACACTGGTGGAATGGGAAACTCGAAGAGATGCGCAGGGAAACCAGAGAGAGAGAGAGGTTCAGACGTGCCAGTACTGACTGAACGAAGGTACTATGGACCGCAATCACAAAGATGAGGGATGAATACAGGAGTGCAATACGTAAGGCAAAGCAAGAGAGCTGGACCAACTTTTGAACAGACATCGAGAAGGGAGCTGAGGCGGCTAGACTGGATAGGCTGCTTTCTCGAAATCCTCTTACAGAGGGCTGTAGCGATCATCATAGGCCGCTAGTGAGACTTACTAGGGCCAGTCTGACGTTGGGACATGTCTCGGCGGCATGAAGGTGAACGAGAGTAGTCATTATTCCGAAAGTAGGTAGGCTCAGTTATACCTCACCGAAAGATTTCCGTCCCATCAGCCTAACATCTTTTCTACTAAATACAATGGAAAAACTTGTGGATAAATATATCCGCAATAAGGTCTTGTCAAGTAGGCCACTTCACAAAGAGCAACACGCCTACAGGGCTAGTCATTCGACAGAGACGGCCCTAAGCGGAGCAGTAAACCTAATTGAAGGTCAACTGAAGGAGAGAGGCCTCGCGATTGGAACCTTTATGGACATCGAAGGAGCCTTCAACAACAACTCTGGAGAGGTGATCAGGGCGGCCATGATTACACATGGTGTGCCTATTGCAGTCGTGGAATGGACGTGCCACATGTTGGCCAACAGGAATCTAACTACGACTAAGGGTGATGCCACTTTACGTGGAACCATTGACTCGGAATGTCCACAGGGAGGAGTTTTATCGCCCTTGCTGTGGAGCCTAGTAGTGGATGAACTGCTTCATTTACTCTCGAGTCAGGGCCACCACGCCATAGGCTATGCTGAAATTATACTGGTTATCGTGCGCGGCCAGCATCTGGATGCGCTCTTCGGAGTAAGGAAGCAATCACTGATGATATTGGATTCATGGTGCAGGAAAACTGGACTATCGGTTCATCCTAATACGACAGACGCGGTTATTTTCAACAGAAGGTACAAGTGGGGAAATGCGAGTACATTGAAACTTGGAGGACAACAACTGGAAATGAAAGAACGAGCTAAATATCTAGTAGTCATTCTGGATAAGAAGCTGTTATGGAATGAGCACCTGGAAAGCAAGTGCAAGAAGCTAGTAGCGACTTTATGGCTCTGTAGAAGAGCCATAGAGAAAAGCTGGGGCTTGAAACCGGAGACACTTATGTGGATCTACCCAGCGATCTTGCAACCCAAGATAACCTATGCGGCGCTGGTCTGGTGGAACAGGGTCGAGCTGTCCACTGTGCAGTCTCGAATGGAAAATATCAGGGGACTGATTTTGAGAGGCGTCACTGGTGCCTCGAAGTCGACACCCACGATGACACTGGGGACAATAATAGGTTTAGAGCCCCTCCATCTTACCATCAAGACCGTGACTGCGAAGGCGGCCTGGAGGCTAAATTCGGTAAATAATATAAGGATCTCGAGAGCAGTGAAGATCCCATTTGACATCGCGAGGAGGCCGACCCTGAACATGCCCAGGGACAAAATGGTCACTCGGTACCTCTTCGACAAGAAGTATCGAGGTAGCTTATCCTCGAAGGAGGAATGGGCTAACGGCGATGCAAACCTGCCCAGTGATGGAGACAACTGGTTTACAGATGGCTCCAGGAACGAGGAGAATGCAGGAGCCGGTGTATATCGTATAAGGAATGGAATGTTCTTCATAATCGAGGTGATGTCCTACGCCATAGTTCTACAATCTGAGATTATGGCCATATTCCAGTGCGCCTACAAGGCAAAAGAGTATGACGATAAAAGAAACATCCGTATCTGCTCAGACAGCAGCAGGGCTGCTATATTGGCCTTGAATAGAATAACGACCATGTCGCTATTAGTATGTGAATGCTTTGAGGCACTAAAAATGTTAGTGACGGAAAACCAAGTCACTCTGCTATGGATCCCTGGACACAGCGGTATCAAGGGCAATGAGATATCGGATAGGCTAGCCAAACTAGCAGCAAGAAGAAATTTTACTGTACCCCTCGGGAGGAACGGAATCAAAGTCCTAACAGAAATATTCAAAGATATTTTTTCAATTTTCTTAAAAATCTTATAAAAATTATAATTATATAAATTTAAAAACAAATTGATAATACGTATCCTCTTGTTCTCAATTTTCAGATTTTCATTTCAACTCGGATTAAAGTGTTCAAAAAATTTTAACAAATAAATAGTTATTTGAAATCTTTATGTTATATTATTATTTATATTCGTTTGTATTCTTTATGGTATTAAAAAAATGCTTCAACTTGGTCAATTTCAATTAGTACTTAAGGGGTTAGGCCACCCTAGAGGCCGAAAAAATAGGCTTTTTTGGTCATTTTTTTCAGAAATATTACGAAATGAATCGAGATTACAGAAATAGGACTTTATTATACATATGGGGCATAATTTCTGAAGTGTACCCACCTCAAAAATGAAAGTTGTCCAATCGGGCTAACAATTGGCCTAATTGTAGTCCTATTAGATAGTACTCCTCATACCAAAAATTAATTTATTTTGATGATTATTTATCAAAGTGGAGGGGGTACAATTTACGGGGTTTTCAAGCAAAGCCTTACTTTCAAACGTTTGTAACTTTTGGCCTGTTGTCTGAAACAAAATTTCACCTTGAATATTTTCGATAGATTTTTTCACAAACTTTCTGTTGGTGATAATTATTTTCATAAAAACTCAAAATTTGACCCGAATTTTTGAAAATCAAAAATAAATTTGACTTTTTTTCAAATTTCGGCACCTTTTTTTTTCTTCAAAATAGTTTTAAAAGAAAGCTGAGATTTTTTCCTATGAGACCTCCAATTTTCAGAGTGGCAAATTAATTCGTCTTTGAGTAATAGAACGATACGTAAACAAGATGCCGTGATAGGGTGAGTAGCGCGCTATTTCCCCTAGTGCGCTCAAGCCGAGAATCTTTGTGCAACGCTTAGGAGCCACTTTTTAAAGTTATGTAATATTATGTGTCTTCCTGTTCGATTTTTTGGCGATAGTTTCAACAGTTGTTTTCTTTGCAGGCCTCTTTTGCGGTTTCTGTTTTTTGCCATTCGAGAGGATGTCGTATTTCTCAGAGGAAGAAAAATTCTTGAGTTGAAGTTTTCCATCTTGAGTGGGAATGAAAGCGTGGTACTGTAATGTACCTGGTATCGTGACAGCTTTGTCAAATCTGGCTTTCAGTAACTCAGTGGCTAAGGCATAATTTTCTTTGCTGCTGAAAAAAATTTCGGTTTCCTTACAGTTACTCTTTGCCCACTGAAACAAAGCATGGGGAGTGAGTATGTGATGTTTCGGAGAACATTGTAAGCTTGATCGTGCTGCTTGTCTCTTTATATTCGCTCCAATACCATCACATGCACCCTTACCATGAGATGTACCATGGAAGTGCCATTCAGCTTGGATACCAAAATCTTCTTCATGGGTTTGGATATTAACAAAGCTACTCTTATTTTTAAAATGTTGCCCTGCACCATCAGTGACATAGTAGATTTTCTTTGGCCTGAAATGAGTTTTCAAATAATCTACTATTATCTTTTGATACTCGTGAACAGCTACCGTGTTATGAGCTAAGTTATCAGATATGATTGCGATACTTACGTACTTGAGCTCTCCATCTTTGTTATAATAAATCACGACAGTGAATATTGTAGCTTGGTCGTTATTCCAGTGGAATGATTGCGCTGCATTCCGAATTATGAAGGCGTAATTATCAGCGAAATCGAAGCAAATCAAGAACTCCCCAGGCAATAAATTTTCCTTCAGGTTTTTTAAAAAGATGATTGCTCCTTTGAAATGAAGTGATGAGTTTTTAATTTCAACAGGCTTTCACAGAAATCATCTACGAATTCATCAGTATCCATTACCAGAGTCTTTAGAGTACATTTGTCGGTCTGTAGCCAAATTTCAAACCTCACTTCATTAATACAATGTTCATCAAAAGCTTTTGTGATGTTATCTTTCAAGTTTGCAGTACCTGGACAGTTTTCACACTCGTGATAATTTGTGAGCACCATGTCAGTATCCTCTGTTAAATGTGGAATATTTATTTCATTCAACATCAACTTGACATTCTCATGATGCACGCAAACGCACACATTATGTGTGCCACTACTTCCTTCTAGAACACTTATTGTACCTGCATTCTCACTTATAATTTATAAAGCATATTCCCAATCAATTTTACACTGATCGTAATGCAGGCCATGTTAATTCATCCTGGCAATGCAGAGAGCAGTTATTCTAGTAGCATATAATATTACTTAAGTTGAAAAACTGGCACTAAAGCGTTGCACAAAGATCCTCGGCGTGAGCGCACTAGGGGAAATCGCGCGCCACTCACCCTATCACGGCATCTTGTTCACGTATCGTTCTATTACTCAAAGACGAATTAATTTGCCACATTGAAAATTCGAGGTCTCATAGGAAAAAATCTCAGCTTTCTTTCGAAACTATTTTGAAGAAAAAAAAAATGCCGAAATTTGAAATAAGTCAAATTTATTTTTGATTTTTAAAAATATGTGAACGCTCCCTTATATAAAGTAATGAAATACAACATTTCGGGTGTCCCGTTTTACTGTACACTTTCCGCATAGTCCCGTTTTACAGAAGTTATTTTAATTTGGAATATCTATGCCCTATATATACTACACTTGGTAAAATTGCAGAGAGCGTGTGGTTTAGATTTAATAAAGAAATACTGGTAACACTTTTTTAAGTCTATTCGATTTGATTTAGCTAAAATCTAAAATAACTTCATAATTGAGGAATTTTTACAATTGCTAATAAGGTACCCAGCTTTCTCTTTTCATTTCAGTTCCGATCAAGTTCTACACTAGTTATACTACACTACACTACGCGATACATTATTCAAAATCATATTGATTATCGGTTCAAGTTCCTACTCGTGCATCCCGAGGTCTTAATGCATATTCTAACGTGAAGTGCTCTCAACTTAAATAAGTGATTCTTGAACAGTGTCTCGTGCTAATGTCTTTTTCGGATTATCGTGAGATGAAGTGATAAGTGATCCATTAACAGTGACTAGTGTCTTCCCCTTCTGAATTGTAGTGAAGTGAATTTTCCGACTCAATCATCTTCTGATGTTTTAGGACGTGACGTTCTCAACGACATATACCTTTAGTTGCGTCGGGATGGATCTTTCCGAGAAGGATCGTGGTCGTAGCTTCCCGAGTCCACGTTTTGGCTAAGTTTACAAAACTAATTAAATATTTTTTATGTTTCTTACATGTGACGTATATGAGTTGACCCGCGGGTTGGAGCTCGGATCACGGTTGAATTGGATTGAGTCAAATTATAATTAATGTAACTTAACAGAATCTCGGCTGACCCTTAGAAATATTTGTTGTTTTTCACCTTTGTAATTAAGCTTCTTCATTTCATTGACTTTAAAGTGACAGTACGGCCCTGCACGGAAGATTTGTTTGGCCGCATACGATATAGGAAGGAGTTTCCCGAGGGGACCCGAAGTCCCAAGCGACAGCGCGTCCCGTCTCAGTTTCCGTTCGCTCGTCCAACCAAAAACTGCTCTCGATCTTGTTCGTTTGAATGCGCGAGTGCTGGTGCTCTATCTTCACACTAGATCTATTCTCCTGTGGGATGTCTTCGACAATCCTCACCGCCACTTATCAGGGCCAACGCCAAGTCACTGGACAACGCACCACTGCCACGAAAAACGCCTCGATTGCTAGTGCCTCGCCACGAGCTGGCCATCTTCAGCGATCACTGTAAGCAGCAATTGATCGCCTTTAATTTAATACATGGTATTTTCTCATTATGTTTCACCTATCTCAGCTTTTCACCTCCCAACGTTCCCTCCTCGGTATTACTCCCGTGACATCGTCGCTGCCCCAGGCCAGCTATTGTGAATTTGCTAACAAATACCAATTCACGTTAAAACAAGTGAAAATTTACTCGAAAATTACTACTTGAATTCGGAGCATAGTTATAATTAAATCATGTTGCAATACAAGTGTACACTTTCCGTTATCATGCTTACAATAGCTCTTTAACAAAACCTTTTCAAAATCCATATGTGACGCGTCCCGAGTAAAGGGACCTTAGGGTTAAGAAATCGATTTTCAGGTTTTCGATGCTATCGATAGTTTTTGTATCGCTTTGAATTTAATCTCTGTCTACAAAATTGGAATTGTTATTAAGCTGCAAAGTGAGGCATAAATCCCCTATTTCGTTACCTGCGGAGGACTTGAGATATCTGTTCCCACTACTTCCCACTATATATTGCCGTATCGTGTCCGTGTGAGAATACCCCTTTCCCCGTGGCGCGTCACATATTCAATTCTATAAGCGAAAGTTCGAGTAATCAGACTTAGAAACTTCTAATCCTAATCTTACCATTTTACACTGAATCTAACCGCTTTAAAGCTCCGTAAATTATCGGCACTCGTCAGCGTCGATAACGTTGCTAGAGAATTTATAGATGAATTGGTTCGAGTTTTGAAGAGTCGAACGAGAGGTCAAATGCCAATTAAGGATCTAGTTTCATGAATAATTAATTTTAAAACTTGAATTACTTCAGAAATAAAAGTTTATAGATTTTATTACAAAAGAAAAGCTATTAGTAGGTTACAATTCTTCATCAAATTAACATTACTGAGAATTAAAACAAAAGATTAAACCGATTGTGAGAGAACTCTTTTGTGTCAAGGGAAACAAGAGTTGACGAGGTTGAAAGCGCGGTTAGTGGGTAGAAGGGGGAAATTGACAATAGCGATGAGGAGATGTCAGAGACGCCGAGAAGGGTATCAGGCACGGGCGGCCATAAAGGCGACAGACCTTCAAACTTACAGCGCCTCAACAAGCTAGGTAGCGCGGGCGCAAATAGGAGTCTGGATGAATAGCAAAAAAAAAGTGAGCGCGACTAGCAGTGAAGGGGAAGAAAAAAGAAAAAGAGAGGAAGGGGACGATGGATTAGAAAGGGACAAGGAAAGCAAGAAAGTTAGGACTAAACGGAAAACACCAGAAAGATATAGGGGGGTGGAGGAATGTGTGAAAAACTAGAGGTATGTGGCGTGCGTTTTCTCTACACGTGTTTGGCAGAAGTTTCCTACTTTCTCCAAACACAATAAACTTTAAGGTTCGGCTGCTGTCGTGCCAGACCTTCATTTATGGTCAATAGTACTAAACTCGATTGCCTAGCGCGCTCGCTAATCTGCTTGTTTTCGAGAAGCTCACGTCTGGCCCTCGAGAATTGCCCTCGGTCCCAGCTACCCTTTCCCTCGGACTTCGTAGGAGGGACTTATCCTTCCCCTACGCTTTTCCGGGTGGAAATTTTCCTTGCTGGGGGCGGTTGATGCATTCTTGCTCGAACTAGCATCGCGTTTGTATCCCTACCTTTTTGCTAGATTCGATGTCCGCGCTCCGTCGGGTCCACGCGACGAACACTCTGTAACTTCAGTGTGCACGTTTATAGTTTACTATGAATAAACCATTAATTTGCTTATCTCTGCATCAGGATCATCTTGATTTACTTTATTTCACCCTCTCACGGTCCACAAATTTGTGACCCCGACGTGATCATGGGTGATCCCGGTGACTTTTTGCACTGTGACGTGCCTCATGTGAAGTGAAAAAAAAACTGTGACGTGCTCCAAGTGTGGTGTGAAAACTGTGACGTGATTCAAGTGTAGTGCGAAAGCTGTAACGTGCTTCAAGGTAGTTTGTTCGTGTCGTAACTAGTGCGATAAAATGCCTGGAAATGACGCTAACGTCGGCGCTCATGCGCCCATTGTGAACGTGCGCAAATAACTGACGATAATGTCAAGTATTGCAATACTTTTACTTGAACTCGTGCAAATCTTTTCTCGAAGACACTGCATCCGATCTGTGTGTGTGTACCCGCGTAAGTCGCTCGCTGGAAAAGTTAAAAAGTGCGTGTACGAACTTTTCGCGGCAAACGGATCGAGAATCAAAACTTACGGAAATATGCCGCTCAATTTAAATTTATCGCTACGTCGCGAGTTTAGGTGGGCGTTCGTTATTGCCAAAGTGAGTTCCGCGATTATAGGCATTGATTTTCTTTCGCATTACGGTTTGGTGATCGATCCAAAAACAAGTCCTTAATCGATAATTCGACTGGCTTGTCAACGCGCGGATTTGAGGCTGGTGAAGATATACCCACCCTCAAAACAGTGATCGGTGTTTCGGCGTACCACGAATTACTCGCCAAATACCCCGATTTGACGCGACCGCCCGTGTTTCGAAAAGATAGAAATAAACATCGAGTGCAACACTACATCAAGACGACGCCCGACCCTCCTGTTCACGTCAAGTTCCGTCACCTTGCAGCTGATCGCCTTAAACAAGTTAAGGCTGAGTTCGACATGATGAGGGAGCAGGGTATCATTCGACCTTCGAAGAGTCTATGCTCTACGCCTCTCCACGTCGTCCCCAAGAAAGACAGCAGCCCGCCACCATATGGCAACTACCGAGCTCTCTACGCTCGCCCGATTCCCGACAGGTACACTCCGCCGCACATCGAAGATTTTGCGAAGAATCTACATGGAAAAAGCCTTTTTTCAAAAATTGATCTGCTTCGCGCTTTTAATCAAATACCAATCGTACCGAAAGATATCGAGAAAGCTGCGATTATTACGCCATTCGGTCTTTTTGAACCATGCATGATGATGTTCGGTTTGCGAAATGCAGCACAAACTTGTCAACGTTTTGTCGACGAAATGTTACGCGGACTTGATTTCCTTTACGCGTACATATACGATTTTTTGATCGCGTCTGAAAATGAGAAGCAACATTTAGAGCATTTGAAAATTTTACTTGATCGCTTCTCGACGTTCGGTGTTGTAATTAACCCGGGGAAATGTGTATTCGGCGTAAAAGAAATAACTTTTCGCGGCCATACAGTAAACTCTGACGGCATTTCTCCAATGCAAGAGTGCGTCGATGCGGTTTCGAAATTTTCTTTGCCTACTACAATTCAAGCCTTGCGCCGTTATCTCGGCGTATTCAATTTTTATCGTAGATTTGTACCTCACGCGGCTGATATCCTACACCCTTTAAACGAACTTTTAGTCGGTTCAAAAAAGAGCGCAAGGAACCTGTCAATTGGACCGAAGAAGCTCGCGACGCTTTTGCTCATTCGAAAAATGCTCTCGCCAACGCAACTTTGCTCGCGCATCCCGTTCCAGGTGCGCCTACTAGCATAGTCGTAAACGCTTCAGCTTTCGCAATCGGCGGTGTACTGCAGCAGCGCGTAGGTAATGAATGGCAACCTCTAGCTTTCCACACAAAATCTTTGACAACAATCGAACGCAAATATAGCGCGTACGATCGCGAACTTTACGCTATATACAGCGCTGTTAAACGTTTCCGTCACATGGTAGAGGGCAGAAATTTCACAATTTTCACAGATCATAAGCCAATAAATTTAAGGTTTTTCATATTAAAGGTTCTGAAAATTGTGTAGCCGATGCATTATCTTGCGTCGAAGTAATCGCGTTATCAAAAGATCAGGACTCTCTTGCGTCTGTTCAAAAAGACGATGCGGAATTACGTGAGTTTCCTTCTTCCGGTCAATTAGCTCTTAAGTTGCAACAAGTGTTTTTCCAGACCAGAACGTGCATTTATACTGCGATACGACGAGCGACGTCGTACGGCCTTTTGTCCCGGTATCTTTACGTCGCGCTGTATTTAATTCATTCCACAGTCTGTCACATCCCGGCATGCGAGCTACTCAGCAGCTCGTCACTTCGCGCTTCGTTTGGCCTGCAATGAATAAAGAATGTAAAGAATGGACGCGCGCCTGTACTTCGTGCCAGCGATGCAAAGTAACTCGACATGTTTCTGCTCCTGTTCAACAATTCGAGAAATTACCCTTATGAAGAAGAAGTATTGGTAAGTATTGGTTACAGTACTTTTTTCGCGAAAAAGTATTGCATTTCCAATACTTATCGTGAAAAAAGTTTTATATCCAATACTTGCCAATACTTCATTTTCATTAGGGTAGTTAATAGATTCGAACACATTCACATAGATATTATTACCGTGAGTTATTGCCAGGGTTTTAGATATTGTTTAACGTGCGTCGACCTTTTTTGTCGCTGGCCCGAAGTCATTCCGTTGATAATTTGAAAAAACGAGTCAACGATGTCAAACCGTCGCCTGTATGTTGACACGGTAATAAGAAGGTTTTTGTATTTAAAGACTTAGCCACTTCACCATATGTTTTTCTATGTCATGGTGCTGTACGCGGCCCGTCCGATTCACCATATGATGGACCGTATAAAGTCATTGAGCGCAATGATAAATTTGTTGTTATCAAAATAAACGACAAAAAGGTTCACGTTTCCATTGATCGACTTCAGTCCGCTTTCATTTTGTTAGAATATTTAGAGCACCTCGCCGAAGAGAAACAATTAGACAACGATGACGAAGATTACAACATTGTAATCGAACTCGATTGCGAAAATGTTACGCCACCGATTCAAACCGCTCCTGCAATTACCAACGTACAGCAGGCAGGACCTTCGAATCCCAATGTAAACAGTGAAAACCGTAGTCGTTCCACTACTTCTTCTGGACGAAATGTACATTTTCCAGACCGATTTCAAGCTGGTTTTAGATAGAATATATTTTGTATTACAATTTACGATCTTTTCCTAGTGTTGTAATTTTATTTTATATTTCATTTTTTTTCTCCTTCATGTTGCGTTATCACTGATAAGGGGGTGATGTGGCGTTCGTTTTCTCTACACGTGTTTGGCAGAAGTTTCCTACTTTCTCCAAACACAATAAACTTCAAGGTTCGGGTGCTGTCGCACCAGACCTTCATTTATGGTCAATAGTAATAAACTCGATCGACTAGGGCGCTCGCTAATCCGCTTGTTTTCGAAAAGCTCACGTCCGTCCCTCGACAAGTGCCCTCGGTCCCAGCTACCCTTTCCCTCGGACAAGAATTAGCAATAAAAGGGAGAACAGAGGTTCTGATAGGAGGTGACTTGAATGCCTGGACTGGCAAGCAATCAAGGGGGAAGGACTTGGGATGAAGAAAAGGAGGCCTATATTTCTTCTGGCAGTAGCAGGCGGGCGGGGTGTTGCTAGATTCTGGCACTCCGCCGCCTTATGGCCCTCTTCGAAGCATCTCCTGCAGCATTTGCTGCGATCTTCTGCAGCACACTCGCGGGCAACGTGCCTTAGAGTGTGACAACTGTAGCGCCGGACTTCGGCGCTATGTGGTTTTACCCTGCAGTTCACCCAACCCACCTTCAGTCGAGCAAGGTTCTCAATTTTGGCAGCAGCGGCCGCATTCAGCTCGACGAAAGCTAGGACGCAGCCTCTCCTGCTCGTTTTTTTAAGACTGACCTTAGGTGGAGAGCCAAGCTGCTCTCCCAGGGCCGTCCTCACCGCTGCTTCCACATCAGCAGCCTCCGTGGTCTCGACTAACTCGTAGACCACGACCTGCGCCTTCGGAACGAGGTGTCGAACACACCCGCCTTGTCCGAGGGCCTCCGAGATGGCATCACCAAAGTGCCGCCGCTCCTCCGCCTTGGCACCCACCTCGATTAGGACGTCGCCTGTCCTCGCCTGCCTGATAGACCTGACATTTACGCCATGGTCCTCAGGCTTCACCTTCTTCTGGATGTCCCTTAGGACATCCGCATATTTCACCCCCGGGGCTGGCGCGATGGTCACGGCCTCCCGGGGGATTCTCCTTTTCTTCTTCTTCTTCGGAGCTCCTTGCTTCTTATCGGGCACAATGTCCTTTTTAGGCACTACCGCCTTTGCAGTCTCCTTCTTTTCTACTGTCCTGTCCTTCTTACTCCTGCTCCTACCAACCTTAGACCATGCGACGCCTTCGTGGGTCCTGGTCTTTTTCAAGGCTGGATTTTCAATTTCAGATCCACTGGGTGGGCTAAGTGTCGTTTTCCTCTGCCCCTTACGCGTGTCCTTCTTTTCCTCTGATGGTTTCTGTAGCTCTGTCTGCGTGCTGACGGAAGCTGACCGAAGCCGTTGTCTCCTTGAAGGTGGAGCTCAAGAGAGACTTCTCTTTGAGCTTCTCGTCTATTTTCTCCCTGAGTGCCTTATTTATACTCTCCTCATAATACTCAAATTGCCGATTTAGGGCTCTAACCTTATAACCGGCTGCGTTCATGGCCCTTTGAGCATACTCCTCCTCAACGTTCATCTCCTCGCTCCCTCTCCGTTTTCCGTACTTAAAAACCATGAGTAGTCGCCAGTGCATCGTGCGTGGAGCCCAGGCTTCGTGTAACTGGTCCCGGAATACACGGACGGACCGGACTCACCCGAAGCACTGCAGGTTCCGATCCCTGCAGCCACCACGCACTCCCCGATCAAGGCTGGAAGGGGCTGGCTCCAGATGCCCGGTCGCAGCTTACACCTCGGGAGAGCAAGCTCACATCAGCCCTTGAACCATGATGGCAGAAAGACCGTACATGGTTTGGAGCACTGCCAGTGGGTAGCGACTGTCATCAATCGTGTGTTTGGTCCGTGGGGCCTATTTTATTTCAGCCCTACCCTCTGTTTCCAGCGAGCATTTCCCTATCCGCCACCTGGGGACGCGCCAAGTATGGGTAACACCTCCCCTTCCCCGCAGACAACTGCGGAGGACAAACTTTGGAGGAGCTCCAGACATGGGGAGATAGACCGGGAGAGAAGGCAATATGAAAGGAGATGAGAAAGGAGAGATCACATTTAAATGTAAGCGAGAAACAGTAATAGACTCCATCCTCGCGGCAGAAAGAATGAGGAATATGACAGGCATTATGAATGGATAGGTAAGAAAATGGAGGAAAGGAGAAATAGAGGAGGCGAAGTACAACAGGAGAAAAAGAAAACATGAGATGCTGGAAAGGAAAAAGCAAAGCGAAAAGGGAAAAATACGAGGAAGACGTAGAAAAAGCGATCAAAGAAGGTGGGGTCTGGGATGTGATAAATAGAGAAAGAGAAGGAAGGAAGGGCGTGAATGAAGAAATAGAAATGGGTAAGTGGACGGATTATTTTAAGGGTCGGTTAGGAGGAGAACAAAATAGGATCGAAGGTGAAAATAGAAGGAGAGTCCAGGGAGAAATGGAGGAAGGGAATGAAATAACAAGAGAAGAAGTGGATGAGGCGATAGATAGACTAAAAAGAAATAAGTCTACAGGAGAGTATGGTATGGAGAACGAAGCGATAAAGTATGGAGAAGAAGGGATTAGGGAAGGTTGTGAAAGATCTGCAACAAGGTCTGGAAAGAAAAAGTGTGTCCGGAGGAGTGTATGACAGGGCTGGTGATACCGCTTGTCAAGAAAGGGGAGGGTAAGAAGGTAGAGGAGTATAGAGGGATCACTCTCATGCCAGTGGGTTATAAAATATACGCAGAAATTCTA
Organism: Andricus quercusramuli; assembly: GCA_932178445.1. Classification (NCBI taxonomy): domain Eukaryota; kingdom Metazoa; phylum Arthropoda; class Insecta; order Hymenoptera; family Cynipidae; genus Andricus; species Andricus quercusramuli. The sequence continues at coordinate 18,039 of CAKNXH010001267.1, read as the reverse complement.
AGAAAAGGTTAGAGAGTCACATAGAAGAGAAACAAAGTATCCCACACAATCAGACGGGATTTAGAAAAGGGATGGGAACAATAGATAACATTGACGTACTCAAATACTTGGTTAACAGAAACTTAGGGAGAAATAGAGGGAAATTAGTCGCCTTTTTCGTGGATTTTATAGCAGCTTTTGACTCAGTGAATAGAAAAGTTCTATGGCAGGCAATGAAAGAGAGGGGATTAGAAAAAGGGTTGGTGGAGAGGATAAAGAAAATTTTTACTGAAACCAGGATTAGGCTGAAAATAGGGGGGAAAGAGGGGGAGGTTTTCTCGACAAAAAGAGGTCTAAGGCAAGGGTGCTCGTTGAGTCGACTACTATTTAATATGCTGTTGGCAGACTTAGAGGAGAAGCTAAAGGAGGAAGGGAAAGGGGGAACGATTGTAGGTAATAGCAAACTATACTATCTAACTAAAGAACTGACGGTGAACGTACGGCAGACCAAGGTCATGTGCTTCAGAAATAGAAAGACCAAAATAGGTTACGTTCGGAAGATGAACGGACAAACAGTGGAAAATGTGGAGGAGTTCTGTTACCTAGGTTTTCGGTTTGAGGCAGGAGGGGGAAACAAGGTGCAGGTGAGGAAAAGAATCGAATGTGCGAGCAAAGTAATGGGCCAAGTATGAGGTATAGGAAAGAGAGGGTTCAATGACGATTAGAGAATGAGGGTTTGATTGTTTGATGCGTTGGTTAGGGCGATGTTGTGTTATGGAGTGGAGGTCTGGGGATGGAAGGAACGTAGAAAAGTGGGAAGCATGCATGAGTGATTTCTGAGATGGGTAATGGGGGTAATTGGGGAAATACACGAAATGGGAGGAAGAAAGGAAAAAATTGAGGAGGGTTTGTGATATACAAGAAGGGGTACTGGACTGGCAGGACATAGAGTTAGAGCTATTAGTAAGACAAGGAGAAGAGAGATGGACAAATATTATGGATTCGAGGTACAATAAATGGTATATGATGGTCAAAGGGTTGACGGAACCAGAATATTTGCAAAAAATAAAAAAGGAAGACAAATGGAATGGGCTGGTACGGTTTAGAATAGGAGAAGGAGTGAGATCTTGTAGATGTTGGTTGGATGAAGAGGATGATCTGTGCAGAGTATGTGGATACGAAGTGGAGTCATGGGCACATTTGTTAGAGAGGTGTACAGGAGATAAAGAGGGACAGTTGAGTGTGGATGAGTGTGCAAGATGGATTTTGGATGGTAATGGACAGGGAGTGACGTTGGTAAAGAAACTGGAAGATCTAATAGAATGCAAGGGAACAGGGCAGAGCCAAACGGGTAATCCTGCTTAAAAGAAAGTAACTAGCGAAAAATTTTAAATTTTAAATCGTTGAAAATGTATTTGATGGTAAAAGAAAAAGGAAGCTCTGGAAGAACGCTCATTTTTAGAAGTTCAAGAATTAATAGTATGAATATTATTGTTATTATAGGAAAGGCGAAACATGAGAATATAAGCAACGGTTAAGTTAGATTAGTGATGAAATGTGCATATGAAGGTATATGTACAGGGAGCGGAGGCCCTCGAACCCGTAGAAGGGAGAGATTAAATATACATACATACATACAACTTACTCAGCCTCACTTCTGGATAATGGTAGAGGGGGTGGTTCCTTATTAATAATTACACATCTAATTTCATAAATAATTAATTTTTAAATTTAAGTAACTTCAGAAATAAAAGTGTTTGGATTTTATTACAGAAAGAAAGCTATTACTAGGTTAAAATTGTTTATCAAATGACAATTACTGAGGATTAAAACAAAAGATTGAACAGAGGATAAATTTGAAAATTTCGGGAAAAAGATATATTTGAATTTATTCAAAATTAAATTTGGACCTTTCTTCCGGTTTTCCAAGACTGTCTAATATAAGAAAAAAAAGGATTTTTAATAAAAAGTATTAGGAGGGTCAAATGCAATCAGGATAATAAACAAATAGGATATTTATCAAAATTCAATCTAAGAATAATCTAACAAAAATCAGGGAAAAGGTCATAAACCATGTCAGGAAAAACAAAACAATTAAGATATAACAAATAAATAAATTAACCAAAAACATATATTATCGAGACAAAGGAATCTATTTAGTCAAGGAAGTTTCACTACTTTTCTGTGCCCAAACTCAACAAAGTTTACAAAACTAAAATTCACAAAACTAATAAAATCAGGGGCCACACAAAATCTTTAAAAAAATTCTTCTTTTCTGAATCTTACGAAAAGTGAAATATTCTCTTAAAAAATAATCCGTGAAAACACTCCTGAGTCCAACAGGGTAGCAATCAATATAATACGAAGTAATTGATTATCGATTAACAATGATGAGCCGTGCCTGAGCTTTAGAGGTCCGACTCTCGCTGCCAGGGATCGATAATAAACCTTCTCAAAGTAAGAACTTTTGAATTCCACTTGAAGGTAGATAAGTTGAAGGGGCGTAATCAACAATGAACAGTATCAATCCCAAAGGCATTCCAAAAGTTATCAGTATGTTTTGAGGTACGACCTGAAGGATAGGAGTAGGATGGCACACAGCAGCAAGTTGGGCGGGAAATTTCAAGTAGTTTGAGTAACTCTAATCGACAAAAGGCGTCCCAAATTCTTCTTGAAGTTTATCGTTAGGTCAGGATGGTTAAAGAATCTTCCAGATGGTCAGATAAATCAGGAAATACATAAATAAAGGGATAAAAAAGGCAAAATCAATTCTTAATATTAAGGAACTGAACTGAATAAACCCAAGTCTTGAAAAACCGTCCAGCTTACGGATTCTGATATCTAAATTGAGTCCATAACTTTGAAGTAAATTAAATTAAATATTAATATATCATTGAACTTCTAAAAATAAATTGCTTATGGCTTGCAATAAAAATGCAACATCACAAATACCCTTCCCTTAGGGATGACCTAAAAGGTCTTTAACTAAGACAGAACATTAGAAAGAAAAATTTAATTTAATTGAAACCGGGCAAACAGATGTAATATTGGCTCACAGAATGTCGGTGGATGTAAAAAATGGAAATGTAGTTTAGGTTCTCCGAAATTTGGTGAACGTAGCACAAATAATTTCAGCGAGCCTAGATAATTAATAAATTATTGCAAATAATCCGTGCCCGCCTCTGATTAATGCAGAATTCAATCAAACGTTTTGAATTCTCTGAATTCTTCTAAAAGCAGGGAATTCTTTTCAACTATTTCAAAATTCATCAACTTTGGTCGACGGTGAGCTATTACTGAATTAAAGTGCACTGGCTTCTTCTAGTTCTGCAGAATTATGTGGGAGTTTTTGAATTCCATTTAAATCTTTATAATTCAAGTTGAATTATTGTACATTTCTTCAAGCCTGTTAAATCCTGCAGAATTCTTTCGATTTCCTAGAATTCTTTTGCAATCCTTTGAATTATTTTGAAGATCTTTAAATTCTCTTGAATTATTCAGAATATAACTTGACTTATATTTAATTTCCTGAATTATTCTCAAAACATGACATTTTTTCAACTATTTTCAAATTCAGCAACTTGGGTCGACGGGTGAACTGATACTGAATAAGGATGCAGTCTCTTTTTTAATTCTGCACATTTCTGTAGAAATCGTCGAATACAATTAAAATCTTTTAAATTTTTGAAACCTTTTTTGAACTGTTCCAAAATATTTAGAATTCACGTTGAATTATTGTATATTCCTTCAAGTCTTTTTAATTCTCAAGAATTCTCTCGACTTCTTAGAATTCTGCAGATTGAGAGGAATGAGTGCATGCTCGTTCACTATTAGTTCGCCGACAACCAAAGTTGATGAATTTGGAAATAGTTGAGAAGAATTACATGTTTCCAGAAAAATTTAAAAAATTTAAAAAAAAATCAAATTATATCCTTTCGAAAGAATAAAAAAATCGGACTTCCGTTTCCATTTGAGGTAAGTGGATTGTGGATGTATGTAGAAAGGTTCGTCTGTGAAAGATTGATTGAGAGATTGAAAGATTGACAAGGAGGTAAGGATATTTTTGGGGCTCAAAACACATTTGTGTGGAAGTTGAGGAAAAACGTAGTTTTGTAGAGAAGGATGAGAAAAGTAAGGGGACAGAAAGAGATGGAGCTGAGGCTAAAGATCCAATGGAAAATGAAAGATTGAAAGAAACGCGCGAAATGATGATGGAAGTAATTGCGATGTATGCAGAAAAGCAGGAGAAAGGAGCAGATTCTAATACACCAGGCTTAGAAAGAAAGGATAGGAAGTTTATGAGAAATTTGACATAATGGGATGTAGTAGTAATAACGAAGACGCGGCTAGACGAAAAAGGATGGGAAAGATCAAGGGGTAGATTACCAAGAGGTTACAAATGGCAAGTTCAAAATGCGAAGAGGAAGAATAAAAAAGGCTGATCAATGGGAGGAATGGTGATGGAAATGAAGAACGATTGTATAACAGAGAAGGATGAAAAAGCGTTGAAAGAACATAAAGAAGGATTAATAGTAGAAGAGATAAATATGGGAGGAGAGAGGTGGAAGATAGTGGGGGTTCAAGTAAACGGTGATATGCCGAGGAAATCCGAGAAGATGAGAGAACTGATGGAAGGAAATAAGCAAGAGATTAGGCTTATAATAGGAGGAGATTTCAATGCGAGAACAGAAGATAGAGGAGAAAGGGAATAGGATGCAGAGCAAGGAAGGAAATCCAAAGACAAGATACTGAATGGGGACGGAATGAAGTTTTTAAAGAGCCTAGAGGAGATGGGATGGTTTATCCCAAACGGAGTCACAGAGGGGGATGAGGATGGGGGAATACACGTTGACAAGGAAAGATGGGAACGGTAATTGATTATGTGGTAGTGGACGACGAGGTAAGAGAGATGGATAAGAAACTAATGGTAGGGAATTATAAGGATTCGGATCACTTTCCCATAATAGTGACAGTGGAGGGCGAAATAAGTAATAACAATAATGCTAAGAAGAAAGCAAAAGTAAAAAGAGCAGGACGAGGGGGTTGATCAGTGAAAGGTAAAGAACAGTTTAAAGAAAAAGTCAGGAATATCAAAATGGCGGAAGGAAATGTAAACAAGGAAATGGAAATAATGTTAGGAGAAATAAAAAGAGTATTAGAGTGCACAAGCAAAAAATAAGATAGTGAAGTAGGGGATTGAAGTGTACGGGAAGAAGAATGTCAACAAAACAAGAAGAAGTGAGAAGGGAATTAAGAAAATGGAAAAAAAAGGGACAAGTGGTGGAGAAGAATATAGGAGAAAAAAGAAGGAGTATGCGGAGTTGTGTGATAAAAAAAAAGAGGAGGATAATAAAAGGTTTGAAGAAGATCCGTAGAAGGCTAGGGTGGAAGGAGAGGTTTTTAAGGTGGCAAATAGAGAGAAAAAAGAAGAAGGAAAAGAGTAAACCAGGATACTGGGATGGAAGAATTGAGAAAATATTTTGTGGTATTACTAGGAGGAGTAGAGAGAATAGTTAGGAAAGGATGAAGAGATGGTAGGGAAACAGATGAGGAGGAGGACATTACAAGGGAGGAAATAGTCAAGGTATTAGGGATGTTGAAAGATGGAAAAGTACCTGGTATAGATGAGATTCCAAATTAAGTCTGGTATATACACTGGCATACGTAGACGATATAGTGTTGATGGCAGAGGATAAAAAAGCGATGACAGGCTTGATTACGGGATTGGGGAAATACTTAGATGGGGAAAAATTGAATGTAAATGTAGAAAAGACAAAGATAATGAGGTTTAGAAAAGGAGGGGGAAGAAGTTAGAAGATGTAAATAAGTTCAACCCTTAGTGCCCGACATGGTTTTTTGCGCTCCTGCCCGACAAAATGTCTGGAAGACACTTATTCCCTAAAATTCGCATTTTTCATATTTTCGTACTCTTTGACTTGTTTTAAATGATAAAAATTGTTTTCTGCATATAGTTTCATTAATTTGCAACAATAAAAACGATTTAAAAATTCCCTGAATGTCAGTGATACACTTAGTCGGTCACTAAGGGTTGAATATTTGAGATATATCTTGCAAATGAATGGAGATCATAGAGTTCATATAAGAGAGAAAATAAAAAAAGCGACATTGGTAATGAAACAGATATGGGGAATAGGAAAAAGAAGGTTCAAGAAAGATTGGAAAAGGAGAATGTGGTTATTTAATAAGCTGGTATGGCCGGTATTAGGTTATCGAGCGGAGATATGGGGATGGAAGGAAAGGGAAGAGATTGAGAGTTTACAAGGATGGTATATAAGTTGGACGCTAGGAGTAGACTGGAGGAAGCCTGGATATATGTTGAGAGAAGAAGTACAGAGAGATAAATTAAGTACTAGAGCGGGTAAGAGAGCATGAAAATTCAAGACGTAGTTGAGGGAGGGTAAGGGAGGGTAGTCAGCGACAAGGGCCGGAACGCGTTCCTTTATGGGAGAGTGCGCAAGCTCTCCCACTCCGCCAGCCGCGCGGCCTCTCCCACTCCGCGCGAAAATCAAGTAGAGGGAAGACTCGTTGCTGATTCTCCCACTCTCCGCTAGTGGACCAATCAGGCAGAGAGAACGCTTCGGATTGGCGCGTTGTTCATGTGAGGTACCTGATTGGTTGGGAAATTCGGGTTAGATTACACAGGACCACAAAATATTTTTGGTTGGACAATGGATCAAGACTAATCGTATCTTATGTTTTTGGGGTCGCTGAGTCCGAATCTGCGCGTGGAATATTCCTATCACGTCACAGTTTCTCAGAAATCAAGATTTGACTTGAAAATTTATGAATATTTACACTATCCAATCTTAGCTTCACCCAGGAACAACGACGTAGAAGTAATAGGACTAAGTTCCATTTGTGTTGCCTGATTTGAGTGAGTCCCCTTGCCTCTCGATGTTTAGGGTGCTTGTTTTGAGTGGGTCCCCTTGCCTCTCACTGTTTGGGGGTCTTGATTTGAGTGAGTCCCCTTGCCTCTCACTGTTTGGGGTGCCTGATTTGAGTGAATCCACTTGCCTCTCGATGTTTAGGGTGCTTGTTTTGAGTGAGTCCCTTTGCCTCTCACTGTTTCGGGGGTAGACGATTCTTAGGTTGGGTAGTGTCAGATTCCTACTGACTAAACCCCCCCCCCCCCCTTGCTGCCAACCTAGGACTCCGGAACCGCTCATCGCATTACTTCAGAGTCCTAAGTTATTGGCCAATAAGCCGAGCTTCGGCTTTCAATTTGTGTCGCCTACTTGGCATACTCCATCTACGCCCCACCCAACCAAGATGCACGCATCGTCCTCAATAGTGTGGGGGTGCCACACATCGGGCTCGTCGGCCTTCGGCTTCCCGGTTGAGTATTGTAGACTTTCAAACTCATCTTCCCCTCCATCCAAAATGTACGCGTCGTCCTCAGCAGCGTTTTATTGGCGCATCGGGCTCGTCGGCCTTCGACATCTTGGAGGGTTCTCTTAGGGTCGCCTTTGGGATTCTCTATCCCTCAATGTCTCTTCTTTTTTCTTCTCTCTTAGAAGACTCTCTATATACCGCACCGTGTTATCCCAGATTGTTTGGGATTCAAGCATAAGTTTCATTACATTGTCTGGTGTAACTTCCACACCTAGTTCTGACTCCATTTCACACCTTTTGATCTCCCACCTCTTGCAGTGGAAAAAGGTGTGTTCGGCATTGTCGATTTTATTTGGACAGTAGTCACAATTGTGACTAAGTTTCTTGTTTCGCCGGAACAGATAGGCATTGAAGTGGCCGTGTCCAGACAAGAACTGGGTGAGATGATAGTTCACCTCACCATATTTCCTGCCGATCCACGGCTGTACTTCGCCTATTATTCTGGCAGTCCACCTGCCTCTTGAATCTTCTCTCCATTGTTGCTCCCATTTGTTAATGGTAGATTCTCTCTCCCTCTTTGAGATGGCCGCATCTGCACCTTGTGCTTTGGCCTCGTAGATCTTCTTATTCTCGGCTGCTAGCAGGTCGATGGGGATGCATCCCGCTATGACCATTACAGCCGGTCCAGACACCGATCTATAGGCGCAAGCCACCCTAAGTGCGCCTTTCTGCTGTACCGCCAACAATTGGTTTCTTCGGCAATTTGCTTTTAATGAATCTGCCCAAACTTCAGCTCCGTATAACATGATGGAGTTTGCTACGCTCATCAATATTTTCCTTTTGGAGCTTCTTGGTCCAGCTACGTTTGGCATAAGCCTTGACAGCATAGCAACCATTGTTTCGGCCTTGCTTGCCGCTTTCGTTATTTGAAATCCAAAAGTGAGCTTCTCGTCAATATAGGTTCCGAGGTACTTCAGCACATGTCCGGCTTGTATGCCATGCCCCGCGATTTCCTCTATAAAGCGTTTGCTGAAGTGCCTCTGCCTAGTGAGAACGATCACTTCTGTCTTCTTGTTCGCTAACTGTAGGTGGTGGTTATTGAGCCAGTTTTCAATTCTTCCAGCAACAATGGCCTGATTTACGTGAGTCCCCTTGCCTCTCACTGTTACGGGTGCTTGATTTGAGTGAGTTCCCTCCCCTCTCATTGTTTGGGGTGCTTGATTTGAATGAGTCTCCTTGCCCCTCACTATTTCGAGTGCTTGTTTTGAGTGAGTCCCCTTGCCTCTCACTGTTTGGGGTGCTTGGTTTGAGTGAGTTCCCTTGCCTCTCACTATTTGGGGTGCTTGATTTGAGTGAGTTCCCTTGCCTCTCGAAGTTTAGGGAGCTGAATTTGTGTGAGCCCCTTTGCCTCTCACTGTTAGGGGTTCTTAATTTGAGTGAGTTCCCTCGCCTCTCGATGCTTATGTTGCTTGATTTGAGTGAGTCCCCTTGCCTCTCACTATTTGGGGTGCTTGGTTTGAGTGAGTTCCCCTGCCTCTCGATGTTCAGGGTGCTTGTTTTGAGCGAGTCCCCTTGCCTTTCACTGTTTGGGGTGCTTGATTTCATTGAGTTCCCTTGCTTCTCACTGCTACGGGTGCTTGATTTGAGTGAGTCCTCTTGCCTCTCACTGTTTGGAGAGCTTGATTTGAATGAGTTCCCTTGCCTCTCTGTGTTTAGGTTGCTTGATTTGAGGGATTCCCCTAGCCTCTCATTGTTTGGGTTGCTTGATTTGAGTGAGTCACCTCGCCTCTAACTGTTTGGGGTGCTTGATTCGAGTGAGTCCCCTTACTTCTCACTATTTGGGTGGGTTGATTTGAGTGAGTTCCCTTGCCTCTCGATGTTTAAGGTGCTTGATTTGAGTGAGTCCCCTTGCCTCTCACTATTATGGGTGTTTGATTTGAGTGAGTTCTCTCCCCTCTCGATGTTTGGGGTGATTGATTTGAGTGAGTCCCCTTACCTGTCACTATTTGGGTGGCTTGATTTTAGTGAGTTCCCTTGCCTCTCGCTGTTTAGGGTGCTTGATTTGAGTGAGTCCCCTTGCCTCTCACTGTTACGGGTGCTTGATTTGAGTGAGTTCCCTCCCCTCTCGATGTTTGGGGTGATTGATTTGAGTGAGCCCCCTTACCTATCACTGTTACGAGTGCTTGATTTGAGTGAGTTCCCTCCCCTCTCGATGTTTGGGGTGATTGATTTGAGTGAGCCCCCTTACCTTTCACTATATGGGTGGGTTGATTTGAGTGAGTACCCTTGCCTCTCGATGTTTAGGGTGCTTGATTTGAGTGAGTCACCTTGCCTCTCACTATGGGGGGTGCTAGATTTGAGTGAGTCCCCTTGCCTCTCATTGTTTGGGGTGCTTGATTTAAATGAGTCTCCTTGCTTCTCACAGTTACGGGCGCTTGATTTAAGTGAGTCCTCTTGCCTTTCACAGTTTGGAGAGCTTGATTTGAATGAGTTCCCTTGCCTCTCTGTGTTTAGGGTGCTCGATTGGAGGGATTCCCCTAGCCTCTCATTGTTTGGGTTGCTTGATTTGAGTGAGTCACCTTGCCTCTCACTGTTTGGGGTGCTTGATTTGAGTGAGTCCCCTTATTTCTCACTATTTGGGTGGGTTGATTTCAGTGAGTTCCCTTGCCTCACGATGTTTAGGGTGCTTGACTTGAGTGAGACCCCTTGCCTCTCACTATTTTGGGTGCTTGATTTAAGTGAGTTCCCTTGCCTCTCGAAGTTTAGGGAGCTGAATTTGAGTGAGTCCCTTTGCCTCTCGAAGTTTAGGGAGCTGAATTTGAGTGAGTCCCTTTGCCTCTTACTTTTTGGGGTGCTTGATTTGAGTGAGTTCCCTCGCCTCTTGATGCTTATGTTGCTTGATTCAAGTGAGTCCTCTTGCCTCTCACTATTTGGGGTGCTTGATTTGAGTGAGTTCCCTTGCCTCTCGCTGTTTGAGGTGCTTGATTTGAGTGAGTCCCCTTGCCTCTCACTGTTACGGGTGCTTGAGTTGAGTGAGTTCCCTCCCCTCTCGATGTTTGGGGTGATTGATTTGAGTGAGCCCCCTTACCTCTCACTATTTGGGTGGGTTGATTTGAGTGAGTTCCCTTGCCTCTCGATGTCTAGGGTGCTTGATTTGAGTGAGTCCCCTTGCCTCTCACTATTTGGGGTGCTTGATTTAAGTGAGTTCTCTCCCCTCTCGATGTTTGGGGTGATTGATTTGAGTGAGCCCCCTTACCTCTCACTATTTGGGTGGGTTGATTTGATAACAGGTCCCTTGCCTCTCGATGTTTAGGGTGCTTGATTTGAGTGAGTCTCCTTGCATCTCACTATTTGAAGTGCTTGGTTAGAGTGAGTCCCCTTACCTGTCACTATTTGGGTGGCTTGATTTGAGTGAGTTCCCTTGCCTCTCGCTGTTTAGGGTGCTTGATTTAAATGAGTCTCCTTGCTTCTCACTGTTACGGGTGCTTGATTTGAGTGAGTCCTCTTGCCTCTCCCTGTTTGGAGAGCTTGATTTGAATGAGTTCCCTTGCCTCTCTGTGTTTAGGGTGCTTGATTTGAGGGATTCCCCTAGCCTCTCATTGTTTGGGTTGCTTGATTTGAGTGAGTCACCTGGCCTCTCACTGTTTGGGGTGCTTGATTTAAATGAGTCTCCTTGCTTCTCACTGTTACGGGTGCTTGATTTGAGTGAGTCCTCTTGCCTCTCCCTATTTGGAGAGCTTGATTCGAATGAGTTCCCTTGCCTCTCTGTGTTTAGGGTGCTTGATTTGAGGGATTCCCCTAGCCTCTCATTGATTGGGTTGCTTGATTTGAGTGAGTCACCTGGCCTCTCACTGTTTGGGGTGCTTGATTCGAGTGAGTCCCCTTACTTCTCACTATTTGGGTGGATTGATTTGAGTGAGTTCCCTTGCCTCTCGATGTTCAGGGTGCTTGTTTTGAGTGAGTCCCCTTGCCTTTCACTGTTTGGGGTGCTTGATTTAATTGAGTTCCCTTGCTTCTCACTGTTACGGGTGCTTGATTTGAGTGAGTCCTCTTGCCTCTCACTGTTTGGAGAGCTTGATTTGAATGAGTTCCCTTGCCTGTCTGTGTTTAGGTTGCTTGATTTGAGGGATTCCCCTAGCCTCTCATTGTTTGGGTTGCTTGATTTGAGTGAGTCACCTCGCCTCTCACTGTTTGGAGTGCTTGATTCGAGTGAGTCCTCATACTTCTCACTAATTGGGTGGGTTGATTTGAGTGAGTTCCCTTGCCTCTCGATGTTTAGGGTGCTTGATTTGAGTGAGTCCCCTTGCCTCTCACTATTTGGGGTGTTTGATTTGAGTGAGTTCTCTTACCTCTCACTATTTGGGTGGCTTGATTTCAGTCAGTTCCCTCCTCTCTCGATGTTTGGGGTGCTTGATTTGAGTGAGCCCCCTTGCCTCCCACTATTTGGGTGGGTTGATTTCAGTGAGTCCCCTAGCATCTCATTGTTTGAGGTGCTTGATTTGAGTGAGTCTACTTGCCTCTCAGTGTGTGGGGTGCTTGATATAACTGACTCCCTTGTCTTCCACTATTTGGGGCGCTTGATTCGAGTGAGTCCCCTTGCCTCTCA
>CAKNXH010001266.1:92415-108970 GCA_932178445.1 Andricus quercusramuli | reverse complement strand
AGTTGAATTTTTGTCCAAGGAAGATGCAATATTTCTAGCAAAAAAAAGATTAATTTTTTAAATAAAAATGCAAATTTCAAAAAAGAAAAAAGGGTTGAATCTTCATTCAAAAGAATTTAAATAGACTTTCAAACAGAATATACAAATTTTAAACAAGAAGTGAAATTTCTAGGAAATAGTTGAATTTTCAACAAATCAGTTGAATTTTTGTCCAAGGAAGATTCAATATTTTTAGCAAAAAAAAAGATGAATTTTTGAATCAAAAAGACAAAAAAAAAAAAGAGTTGAATCTTCATTCAAAAGGATTTCAATAGACTTTCCAACAGAAAAGTACAAATTTCAAACCAGAAGTAAAAATTCTAGGAAATAGTTGAATTTTCAACAAATCAGTTGCATTTTTGTCCAAGGAAGATATTTTCCATCCGAAAAAGGTTCCAGTTGACTCATCAGACAAAAAAATAATTGAAAACAACAGGTTGATATTATACGGAAAGAATTGAATTTTTCACCAAAAAAGACGAATTTTCAACAAAACAGTTGAATTTGCAAGAAAAATATGTCCTTTTGAAAAAAATTCTTAAATTTACAACCAAACGTGAATTTAATAACCAAATTTTAACTGAAATTTTACAACCATATATATGTTCACCTCATTGTATATAGTATACGTTTTGCACGAAATGTAATACGTCAGTGCACGGTATGTTAGGAATCCTTATGTCCGTGACATCCTCTCTATTGAGGGCATGTACATTAATATTCATTGATTATGAATTTAAATTAATCGTATTCGTAACTAAGGTTGTTGTTTTGGCAATCTAAACATCAACTTAGCACACTAGCGTTGTCCAAAACATGTTTTTTTTCAGAGAGACAGGAATGGTACCCCTATTTCGTGAGGTTCCCGAAAAAAAAATTCCTTCAGACGCCCCCCCCCCCCCCCCGTGGAAAAAATTACTTTTTTGGTTCAAAATAACGTCCAACCCAGAAATATCGACCAATTTGGACAAAAAAAGAAAATAAAAAAAAAACGGCTAAGTTTTCTAAGAGAGCTGTCGAGCCTGATTTTCAATAACAGGAAAATGGTTGAAATCGCCTAAATTTAGAGAAGTAACATTAGTTGAAGGTGTTTTAATATTATACACACAATTAACAAACAGAAATTGTATAAACAAAAAATTTTGATGAAACAATATTATAATGAAAAAAGTTTTCTCAGGGCTATAATTGATTATGTTGTAAACAAATTTATTAAACAAATGCGTTAATGAGGTTTTTTTTCCACACAAAAATTCATTTTTTCAATGACAATTGTTTAAATTAGAAACTTGTTGATAATTTTAGCAAAATTCATAATTTGTTGAATAATGTCATGATTTTTTGAAACAAATTTAATGAACAAATGCATTATTAGGGCATTTCTTGGCAGAATTTTTTTCTTTTTAATGCTGGATCTTTCATTTGGGAACTTCATGAAAATTCCAGCAAAATTTATCACTTTTTGATCAATCCTATTATTTTTTGAGAACTAATTCAATAAACAAATGCACTATTGGGGCATCTTTTGACGGAAAAATTATTTTTTTTCGATGTCAGACTTTTTAATTAGGATCTTCATAATAAATTCAGCAACATTCATGATGAATTGATAAATTTGATGATTTTCATTACAAAAATTCAACAAACAAATCCATTATTCGGGCATTTGTGGACGGAAAAATTCGTTTTTTTTTATTTCAGTCTTCTTAATTGGGAAGTTCATGATAATTTCAGCGAAATTCATAATTGGTTGATAAATTTGATATTTTTTTAACAAATTGAATAAACAACTGATCCAAAAATAATTCATCATGGACAAAAATGGAAGGAAGGGTCATTCTACTCGATCCTGAAGCTGCAGAATTATTAAAAAAATGTAAGTGATGAGAAACTTAAACTGAAAAGAATGAGATTGAAGAAAAAAAACTTATTCGTCAACAAATACCAAATTAATGCATGTTTATTAAATTTGCCTAAAACACCATAGAATTTATCAACTCAGTATGTAACTTAGCATTTATTTATTGAATATTTTTGGAAAAATCATAAAATTTATCAACCAATTATGAATGTTTTCTGAAACTTTAATATCAAAAATTAATTTATATTAAATTCAGCTAATCTGGGTGGCCTATCTGATAAAGAAGACAATTTTTCCGGTCACTTCCTGTTTTCTTTTCACAGTTCACAAAAATTTGTTACGGTCATGAGAATTCAAAGTTTTGAAATCTCAAAGTTGAAATTATTTTAATATGAAGTTACAAAAATTAAACTGCGAATTGAAACACTAAAAGTATAAAATGGAAGCTTTCCACACTTTTCAATTGAAGAATTTTTCATTGAATTTCGTTCACATGATTAACTAAAAAATTTTAACATTATGAATTGTACTGTTCGAAGATTTAAAAATATACAAATTTATACTATAATTTTAAATGCTGTAAATTGAGGAGTGATTCGACAATTTTTCAAAATTACAGCATTTTAGGAAATTTTAAGCTAGAAGCATCAAAAATCAGAAGATTACTCTCTTTTAAAGCTAAATACTTTTTAAATTATAAGTTTAATTACTTATAGTTTAAGCTTTTAACAAACCAATAATTTTTCAATTATTGTTTATGTATCAAGATTTGTTTAGAAATCTTTTGAAAAATTCTCTGCAAATTACTTTTAAAAAATAACAAAATTTTAAGAATTTTCCCAGAAATTTCAAGAAAATTGTTTTTTAGCTGGAAAATCTCGAAATTGTATCCTTCCGAATATCTTTTAGAATAATTAGGATTTTTTTCTAAAATTTTCAATAAATCCTGGAGAATAAAAAAAGATGCCTTCATAATCTTCCGGATTTTTTTTTGACAATTTTGGAAATCTCTTGAAATCTTTCTAAACATTTCCTTGAAATGAATTTCTTTTAAATAAAAAAACCATTTTCAATTTTTCTAGAAAGCTTGTTTAATTTTAATGCTTTTGAAACCTTTAAAAATGCTTAGAATGCTTATACATTTTTTTCTTCGAAATCTTCAAAAATCTACATTTTTTAAAAATTATTTTTATATCTTTCCGAATTGTCAATTATTTTTAAATCTTTTTTAAACTTCTAAATATCCCTTGAACATGCTTAAACTTTTTCATAAACTGATGATGGCTAAATTGTTATGTATTCATCAAAATTTGATTTTTTGTCAAATATTTTCAGATAGTTTGTTAAAATTAATCTTCCCAAATGAAATCCCGAATAAATTTTTATTTCCATTTTGAAATGTTGAAAAATGTAAAACCTTGTAAATATGTCTTGAACTTACTTAAATTCTGTCTAAATAAATAATTTTATCAACTGTTAGTTATGCATCAAAATTCAACAATCTGACTCAACAATACTTTTTTTTAAAGAACAATTAAATATTTTAAGATAAAAGTTTAAATGTAGCTCTGTGCAATTTCAACGAGTCAAGGCTTTCTGTTTAAAATTGTTTGGTTCGGAATATTCAATTTATAATATTTATTTAGAATAAAAAATCCAACATTGATAAATATTGAAAAATAGTTCTTTTTCTTAATTGAAAATTCTGAAATGAAATGGGTCGAAAATTGAATATCGAAGAATGAAACAACATTTTAATAAAATTTTAAAATAATTAAATGTGTTTGATTATGAATCTATTAATTTTAAATTAGTACTACAAAATTGAAAATAGTTCATGAAGTTTCAATCGAATTTTCACAGATGTTCAACTACTAGGGCTGCCAAATTAATACAGTTCAAATTTTAATGTTTAAATCTGAAAATTGTTTAATTTTTTACAGATTTAGAATTGTCTTGTAAAATCAGTTGTTGTTCAACTTTTAATACTGGAACTACAGTTCGATTTAAAAATCTTCACTAAATTTATATTTACAGTTAATAAACATACATCGTTTTTTGTGAAAAAAATTCAATGATTGGATAGATTTTTCTTAAAAAATATTTTTGAATTCCTGATCATTTTTTTGTCTTTTCCCGGTTTTCCGGTTCAGTGGCCACCCTGCCGATATAAGGGAGGGTGGTACGAAGACGAAACTTTTTTTTTCGTTTTTTCAATTTTGAAAAAAAATAATTGTTTGAAAACTTATTAGGTATTGTTGAATCGAAAAATTAGCTGACTACAAAATGTTACTAATGATTCTAAACTAAGATGCTTTGTTCGTGATGATATTATTTAAAAAAAACAAGTTCATAAGGTTTATTTTTTCCCATAAAAACGTAAGGAAGTTGCATTTTTAACACATTTTTTAGATGTGAAATCAATTCCCTTTTTTTAAATTTCATAACTTCAACGTAGTCATTTATAATTTTAATTATCCAATATTGAATAATATTCCTAGATTTGGTGTATATCTCGGCATAAATTATTATCGGCCGACCCACGTCTAACCGTAGTAACCTATTTCTACTGGGGCATCTACCCCGATGAATCATGTATACAGGGATCTCCATTAACATGCATATATACCCAATTAAATTTCGCATCACACTCGATAGGCTAAATCCCGTCCGCAGATTGTCAGCTTAAGCCTTCCTTTATGTTCCACTGGGTTTGGCTTTAAGATAATTTCCTACCTCTAGAGATATTTCAGACTAAAGCCTCAAAAGCCTCAAAGTTATAATCAATAAGAAGATTTAAACAAAACAAAAAATATATACGGCAAGTAACTCTAGGAAATGATAAAATTGATATCTACTAAGTTGAATTAAATTACTGAAATTCTACTTAAATTCTTTCTGAATAATCGTCTGATAATTAATGATTTCGCAACATAAGAATCTTTAAACCATAATTTTTATTAAAAAATTCGAATTATTTTTGCTAAATGTTTTTTTTTTTTTAATTCTAACTTTCATTCCAAAAAATTGAATTCATCAATAACATTCAAATAATTTTTACATTATATTCTTCTTCAAATTTTATACTAATTCCATAAAAAATGATAACGTATGTCTATATAATTTCAAAAATTGAATTCGTATAATCATTTCACAATATCAGAAACATCGATAGAAGTGATGTAATTGGCATAGAGGAATTTCAAATATAAACAAACTTCTATTATACAAATTATAGCCAATATTCAATTATATAACGTAAAATTAAATAATCATATATAAATCATATATAAATAAATACATACATAAAGATTAAATACACAACATAAAAAGCATTAAACAATAATTCTCATTGAAACATTCTAATCATTTTTACATTGTATATATTTTTTTCGTTTGGAATTGCATTTCTATACATTTAATTTATTAATAACCTTCAAAACTAATTCCATAGAAAAGTAAAATATATGTACATATAATATGGAAAGCATAATTTACAAAAATTATACTATTAGAATAGAGCTTCTTTTGACATGAATAATAATAAATATAATAATCTACATCTTCTTTGAAATTTTTGGATGTTTTCAAATTTCTAAAAGTTTTTGATATTTTTCTGAAAATTTCAAATTTTTTTTTCAAATGATTTGAATTTTTTCTAAAACTTTTATTAAATCCTGGAAAATTACAAAAAAAAATCACTTAAAATGTCCCAAATTATTTTTTGACAATTGTGGATGCCTTTTGACATTTTTTTTGATATTCTGTTAAAATTATTTAGAAAAAAAGTCATTTAAGATTTTTCCAAGAATCTTAAGAAAAACTTTTTTATTATCTTCAAACTTTCCAAAACCTTTCAAAAGCTTCAAATTTTTATTTCGAAATCTTCAAAAATTATTGTTTTATTTCGATACTGTTTTTGAATCTATTCAAGTTTGAAATTAGGTTTTAATCTTTTCAAAACTTCTAAATATCTCTTCAGCATACTCGAATTTTTTCCAAATGAATAATTGTTTGACTGTTATTTATACAACAAAATTCAACAATATCGCTTGTGAATAAAAAATTGTTTGAGAAGAACAATTAAAATTGTAATATTTAAAGATTAAATTTAGCTCTCTGAAATCGTCTTTGATTCATGATTGATCATTTTACATAAGCAGTCAAAGCTTGCTGAATATGAAAAAATTATTCTTTTTCTTAAATAAGAATTTCCAAAATGAATGGATTAAAAATGGATTATCCGGATCTTTTGGTACAAGAGAAAAGTGTTCATTTTCTTTATTATTGTCGTAGCCCGAGTTTCAACCAAGATCTATATACTCATATCCCATGTTTTCCACACTTATTATTTTGCACACAGATTAAGACAATTTTCCCTAAATTAAACGGCCTGATAATTTTGAGAAAAGTCTTTTCATTCCAGAAATTTAGATTTGAGTTTAAATGTAATTTAACGTTCATTTTAAGTTTTATTTTTGAGTTATATTTTGTTTTCGGGTCTTTCAGAATAAATGTGAATAGTTGTTATATATCAAATGTATCGGGATTAACTTTCTGGAAGGCTCGAGTATTTTATTTTAGGTGATCAATTCTTTTTCTCTCGCATATAATTGTAGCATTTAATTAGGTAGCTACATTATTTTTGTAATTAATAATTTCGATTTTTATTAATTTTAATTATAATATTACCATTAAATATTTAGCGAAATAAAATTAAGAATGGCGCGATACTTTCGACATGTTCGGAAGAAGGCAGCACGGAGTACGGTGTCCCCATCGCTCCGTTGTGACTCCGTTGCGAGAGTCAGGGCCAATCAGAAGGCCGGCAGCCACTCCCTTCTCCGCCCGAGCGCTCCCGCCTCTAGCTAATAAATACCGCCACTCTGAGTAGAATCGTCACTTGCGTCTTAGCAGTCTTAGCATTAGCTCGTGCTCGGACTCTTACCGAGAACTGCTCATCTCCTAGTGTCCAGTCTCTCTCTCCTTTTTCTTGGTGATCGCTACTCAGGGCTTTCACTTGTGTAAGCTTAGCCAATGAAGAAATTAACTTCAAATCAATTCTTCTACTTTTTTCTCTCACCTTCCTTTACTCTCTTCTCTCTTTTCCGGTGACTCTGGGTTTACCCTCAGAGGTCTCGAGGTCACCACTCTCTTTCTCTCGCCTTCTCTCTTCAATGACTTTGGGTTCACTCTCAGAGGACTTGAGGTCACTCTCTTTCTCTCTCCTTCTCTCTCTTTTCCGTGACTTTGGGTTTACCTTCGAGGTCTCGAAGTCACACTCTTTCTCTCTCTTTTTCTTGTGATTCTGGGCTTACCCTCCGAGGTCTTCGGAATCACCCCTCTCTTCTCTGATCGTGGGCTTACCTTCGATTTCTCGCGATCCCTCTCACTCTCCTCTCTCTCTCTCTCTTCTGTGACTTTGGCTTTACCTTCGTGATCTCGAAGTCACACTCCATTTCTCCCTCTCTCTTCCTATGATTATGGGTTTACCCTGAGGGGTCTCGGAATTACCCTCTCTTCCTTTGACCGTGGGTTTACCTTCAAGGTCTCGCGATCCCCTCCTCCCTCCCCCTCTCTCTCTCTCTCTCTCTCTCTCTCTCTGTGACTTTGGGTTTACCTTCGTGGTCTCGAAGTCACGCTCTTTTCTCTTTCTGTGATTCTGGGTTTAACCTCCGAGGTCTCGGAATCACTTTTTCTTTCTCCAATTGTATGTTCACCCTTCGAGGTCTCACGATCCCTTTCTTCCTCCATCCCACTCACTTACACCTTCGTTCCATCCTCGTCCTAGCCTTCAGACCTATGACTGCTCCTGCCTCAACCACCGCCGGATCAGGCCACCGTAGCGCCCGGCCAGGCACAGAGATCAGCCGCAATACGCGTCTGTTCTCTTGTGATTAGCCCCCCTCCCCTCTCAATCACTCAGTCTCCTGTCAACCAACAAGGAAGGGGCTTCCATCAACACTTATTGAAAAATATGAAATCTCCACTGTACTACCCATTCTTCGACATCTTCTTATAAATTTCTCCCATAAAACTCATTTATTTAATTAATTATAAGTTTCACCCATGCAACACAATACAAATGTTGGCCGTCCTAATTCGAGCGCCAGCTGTCAGGTTATAAGCAAATCAGTTTATAATTGACCAAAAAAGCTACCATTAGTCCGAAAATTCCTTTCCAATCTAGACTTTTTCTTAGTTGTACTTGGTTGAGATTTTGAAAAGATTTTTGAGAGTCTGTTTCAAATTAGTTCAAAATTTTCGTCTTTTTGGCAACAATCCATGCAGAATAAATCAGATTGCAAGTATAGTTTATGGGTTCAGGTATGATACGATTTCCATAGGCAAATGATTTTGAATAGTACTGGCAGTTTAATCATTTCAAGCACGCGATAAGCCCGTCGATCATACAAATTGTTACGCGATTTCTCCACAAACGATGTATGCGAAAATCCGGAAATTAGATATTAAGTCTGGACACGAAAATTACAGTCTCTTATAAATGTTTCTATTTGTGTCGCGTTGGACTAAAATGATTTATTCAAAAATTGTTTCAAGTTGGATTTGAAATTGAAATATCAAATTCAATCAAAAGGTATCTTTCATTTCGGGAGAAAAGATAGAAAGAAGATCAATGCTAATTTCTGTTTCCCAACTAGTATTCTAAATGATGGAACAATTTTAAGTGAGAAGATAAAATTATAATTGGAGAAGAGATTGAATATCAAAACCCAAGAGTTGTTATCAGCTTTCTAGCTGAGTCTTTCATGTGATAGGGTTGTAAAATTCAGAGCAAGGAAGGGGAGTTGTTTATGACTTTTGTTTAGTTTACGATTCAAAGTTCTGTCAACTTTAATGAGAATAGCCAGATGTTACGCCAATATACCTATATTCTCCATGGTTGTACAATGTGCATAAAACAAGATCGTGATCTACAACCTTCCTTTTTGCCAATTTTCTCTAAATTGACACTTTGTTTACGTTTTCGTAATCCAAGTTGTGAATAGCAAACCACCCCTATAAGGGGGTGGAAAATACATTATAAAGAAGAACGTGTATAAAATATTTTTTAATTATTATCATTAGTATATTAGAAACTCAATGAAATCTTTTCAAAATCTATCTGATATTCTTGAAAATCTTTTGAATCTATGCAAAATCTTTGCGGAATATTTCAAATATTTTGGAAATATTTGATATTTGTGAAATTATAAAACTTTTGTGGAAACCTTGGGAAATCATTTGAATTCTTTGTGCACTCTTTGGAATATATCTGAAATTTTTGTGAAATTTTTTTAGTTTATTCGAAATCTTTTCGATTCTTAGAATATGATTGAAGTCTTTACAAAATCTTCCTGATATCTTTTTGGAATCTTTCCAAAATATTCGAAGTATTTTGGAAATATTTTCAAATAATTGTAAAATTAACAACATTGTTGGGAAATGTTCGAAATCTTTGTACAATCTTTGGAATATATCTCAAATCTTTACCAAATCTATGAAAATTTTGTGAAATCTTCGAAAAACCATTGAAATATTTGTAAGATCTTCGTGGACTCTTCGTAAATCTTTGCAAAATATTCGAAATATTTTTGAAATATTTGATGATATTTATGAAAATATTGAAATTTTGTAAAAACCTTGGGAAATTATTGAAATCTTTGAGCACGCTTAGGAATCTATTAGAAATTTTTGTGAAATTTTTTCAGTCTATCCAACATCTTCGCGAAATATTTGAAATATTTGAAATCCTCAGAAAATCATTGAAATCTTTTCAAAATCTATCTGATATCTTTGGAAATTTTTTCACAATGAAATTTCTGGGAAAATTTAAATTAATTCACAGGTTATGCTTGCTTTTATTTTTAAGTACTAATATTAGGCTTTAAAGATTTTAAAAGAAGTCGAAAGAATCTGAAAGATTTCAAAACAGTTTTTTTTTAATTTTTGCAGGATATGGAAAACTATTTTGAAAACTTTGAATTTTCAAAAAGATATTTGAAAAGAATCAAAAATTATTTAAACTTTGAAAAAATTTGAAGACATTTTAAACGAAATGCAGATTTTTCAAGATTTTTAAATATAATTTTGAATTATTTTTAAGATTTTAGGGAAAATTCAAATTGATTTTTCATTTTCATAAATTAATTTGAGAAAAATATTTGAATAGATTCTTAAAAAATTCAAAAAATTTCCTAGAATTTCTAGAAAGAATGTCAAAGACTTTAAATTAAACTTTTTCAATTTTGCAGAATTGAAAAATTTTATAGAAGAATTCAAATAATTTCAGGAGATATAAACAAGTTTTTAAAAAAATTTTGAAAATTTTCGGAAATAAATATTAAAACTAATTCTGCATCTTCAAACATTAAGTTAAAAAGAATATTTAACAACATTTTGAAACCTTGAAAATGATTTCCGAAAATTTGAAAAGATACAAGAATAATTTTGAAACTGCAAATTATTTCAACAAATTTGAAAAAATTTAGATTTTTGAGGAATTGGAACAAAAAACTTAGAGGCATTTTCAAATTTCGAAATGTCTCAAGGGAATACAAAATTTTTCTTAAGAATTGTAGAAAAAAATTTTTAAATGTTTTATTTCACAAAAATTGTAAGACTATATTGAAAAATACTTTAAAACATTCGAAAATATTTCCAAAATTGTAAAAAAAGAATCTGGAAGATTTTTCATTTTTTTTTTAAGTTGCCGAGTTTTGTCAAATCTTCAGAAGAAAAATTAGAATCGTTTTGAGATATGTTAAGAAGTATAAAAAAAATTAAATAATTAGAAAATTTGAAAAGATTTCAAAAAACATAAAAAATAAAATGTAGATTTTTGAAGATTTCGAAATACAACTTTAAAGTTTTTTCAAAATTGTATAAACTTTTAAAATAGTAAGTCATTCCTGAAATTTAGTAAAATCCTATGAAATGAAAAAAAATCTTAAAAACTTTCTAGATATTGTTTTGACATATCTGAAAAATTAAAAAAAAATTTTGAATTTTTTAGAGAAACCTAGAGAAGAATGAAACATGGAAAATAAGTAGTTATTAGATATTTTGTATTAAAAATGTTTTTTTTTCAAATCATGATTTGCCGAAAATGTTCTTTCTTTCCTGACTAAAATATGTTTTTTGGTCAATTAAAAATTATATTTTTCATTAAAAATTCTACGACCTGGACAAAAGTTAACCTATTTTGTTGAAAATTAATTTTTTTCAGAAAATTTTTTTAAAACTGAAACATCAATTTTTAAATCTGCTCAAAATCCTACACTTTTAATTGGAAAAAACTATTATTAGAGATTTCTCAAATTATGAATATATAAGTTTTATGTATCCTAGATATTTTTATTTTAATAATTTTAACCAAAATTAATTTAAACTCGAGTAATTTAAGATGTTGAAAGCATTCAAAACTTTTTTATGAATGAAAAAAATTTCTGCGGCCTTTTCTAAAAATAATACGAGACCATCTTCTTTGCCCTAGAGCATCGCCGGTCATGTTTAAAAATATATGCGGTTCGCTCACGCTCGTCTATTATAATCTACTTTTTCATTTTTAACATGACGTGAAATGAAAATAGAGAAAGTCATTAGATGATTATAAAAAATTTCAATCATTTTTCATGTTTTCTTTTCATTTCGACGTGACGCTTTTTTTTTACTTTTTTAAAAATTTCTTTTACTACATCACTTTATTCTCCAGGCCTGTCAACACATCTCAAAGTGCATTATTTTCAGAAACTTTTTTTCATGTTTTCAGCTCGTTTCAAGTTTGAAAAAAGTGGTGTCAGCCTCTTGATTGTATTTTTGTCTTTTACATAATTATACAATTAATATTTATCGAAAATTTTGTTTATCAGCTCAAGGATCATTAATTTAATTTTGCAGAGAATAGTTATTTATGTATTATCTATTTGCATTACTGTCATTTATTAAAGTTTGATTTATTAAATTTTTCAATAATTTGAGCAGACTGTCAGTCAATTAGGAAGAATTAAATTTTTACTTCGATTTAGATTTTTATTTAATCTTTTATAAAAGGAATAAAACAGTATTTCAGATAAAAATTTAAAATTTTAAATGTATTAATTTATTTAAAATAAATGTCTTTCTACTATAAAAGCTAGCTTTTTAACAGAATAATTGAATTTTCAACAAAAAATTAAATGTTTAACATAATAGTTGAATTTTCAACCTAAAAATATGAATTTCCAAAAAAAAGTGTTTCAGTTTATATTTCACTCAAAAAACGAGAAATTTATACAAAAAAAAGTTGTTTGAAAACCAAACAGACGAATTCTCAACAAATGAAGATTTTTTACTGAAGAAAGAAGATTTTACCTGAATTATTGAAGATTCAAGCCAAAAGACGAATTTTCTCTACAAAAATTGAATTTACAAAAAAAAAATGAGCCAGCAAAAAATTATTGTTCCACGGAACTGATGCATTTTTACCCGACAAAATTGAAGTTTTAAACTAACTTTTTTTTTTACAACAAAAAAAGAAATTTCTACCAAAGCGGATGAATTTATAAATCAAAAAGATAAATTGAAAAAATAGTTGCATTTTCTGTTAAAAAAGATTTTCGGTGACCTCACGATCAAAATATGAATTTTCAACCAAGAAGTAAGTTTATACGATAAAAATTGAATGTTCAATCCAAAAAGACGAATTTTCGATTTCTCTACCAATATTTGCATTTTTGTATAAAAAAAAGAAATTTCTCTTAAAACAGAGAAATTTTTATTTAAAAAGAAAACCATTTTTCCAAATATAATAGTTGAATTTTCATCCGTAAAAAATTCTAGTTGACTTTTCAAGATCAAAATATAAAGTTTTTAACAAAAAATCAGTTTCTACGAACAAAATTGAATTATTCATCCGAAAAGATGAATTTTTTCAACAAAAAGGGATGAATTTTCAACGAAATAGTTGAATTCTCTACCATATAGTTGAATTTTTATTCAAGAAAACGTAAATTTTCTGCGAAATAGTTAAATTTTCAACAAACGGAATTTTCAATCAAATCTATGACTTTTTAGCAAAACAGTTTTATTTTCAACCTAATTGTTGCATTTTTATCGAAGATAGATGATACTTCTCTTTACACAGATGAATTTTCAATTTGAAAAAAAATTCAAAAAAATAGTGGAATTTTCATCCAGACAAGATTTCAGTTATCTTTCCAACACCAAAATATTTAATTCAACCAAAAAGTAAATTCTCTACAAAATAGTTAAATTTTCAATAAGAGAGCAGAATCTTCAGCCAAAAACAAAGTTGTTTTTCGTTTTTCAACTTTCCAATAAAATTGTTGAATTTTAAACCAGTTTTATTTTTATCAAAAAAAAAAATGTACATTCTGCTAAAGCAGGTGAATTTTAAAATCTCATTCAAAAAGATTTTAATAGACTTTTATACAGAAAAATGCAAATTTTAAGCAAAAAGAAAATTTTCTAGGAAAAAGTTGAATTTCTAACAAATTAGTTGCATTTTTGTCCAAGAGAGAAAAAAATTAAATAAACAAATTTTCAGAAAAAATGTTTTTCATCAAAAAAATCTTTCAGTTGACTTATCACCAACAAAAAATGAATTTTAAACAAAAGTTCAATATTATACGAGAAGAGTTGAATCTTTAACCAAAAAAGACGAATTTTTAAAGAAACAGTTGAAGTTGCAAAAAAATTATGTCTTTCAAAATTGATTTATTTAGAATCAAATACTAAGATTAACATTTTACATTACGTCCCTTATATACTTATGATTTATCACCTGAGGCAGAATATTATTTTTAATTAAAAATGCTTTCTATCTTCCACTGTGAATATGTAATATTCATTCAATTATACCTGACATTTATTTAAAAAATTGAATTACTCTGCGAAGTTGAATTTTCCAAAGAATCCTGAAAAATCCTTTTGATTCAGGAAGATTATCTTCTGTAGGTTAATTTAATTCACTTGCAGGGATTCTGTGGTTGGGAATAAAAGGGTTTGGTCACGCAAAAAAAAGTGTGAAAGAAATGTTCCTCATTTTCGTTTGCTTTTTGGAATTTTTAAAATGCTACAAACTCCAGTGATTTTTTTTATCAGAAAAAGTAATTGTGATATTGTGTTCCTCTTTTTGCGTACTACATATTAACCGTACATAGAATTTTCAAATCTCAAAAAACAGTGGTACTACAGACAGACAGACGGACGGATATACAATCAGACAGACAGACAGACAGGCATACAGACAGACAGACATAAATACATACATACAGACATACAGACATACATACATACATACATACATACAGACATACATACATAATACATACATACATACAGACAGACAGACAGACACCTTCGTACATAATGATAATTTATATTTTTTTGTTAGAAATTCAATCTTTAATCATTTTTCTATAAATGATCAAATGTTTGCTTGAAAATTAATCTGTTTTGTAGAAAGATTGTATGTTTGGCTTGGAAATTCAGCGGTTTTTGGTTAAAATTTGATATTTTTGGTTTAAAAATTTGAAAAATTTGGTGCACCTTGTAGGTTGAAAATTAAATAATTTTTTTTAAAGTTGCCTTTTTTGGATGTCAATTCAACTGTTTTTTTGTCAATTTGGTCCTCTGGATTGAAAACTTATATTTTATGGTAGGAAATACATTTGAAGATTTATCTTTACTTGTCGAAGATTCAACTATTTAGCTGGAAATCAATCAGTTTTGGTTTAAGGATACAAATATTTTATTGAAAATTCATCTTTTTTGGTACAAATTTAATCTTTAATTCCTCTTCAATCCCATTTTTTCAAAAATTCTTTTTTTTTCAATTCTTTTCCTAAAACCTTCCCTTCTTCTCGTTTTTTGCCACAATTCGAACTTAATTAGTAGAACCCAATTAGAAAATCCAACTATTTTTCGTTGAAAGTTAATTCTTTTCATTCAAAATGTCTACTATTATATTTCTGATTCAGAATTTATTTCCTTTGGTTGAAAATTGATATATTTTCTCGAATGATAATTTTTTTTCAACTCAATATTTAACTTTTCTATATTCAGGTCAAAAATTAACGTTTTCACTTGAAAATTCAACTATTTTTTTTAAAGAGTCATTTTATTGCTTGAAGTTTTACCTACTTTTTTTGAAAATTTGATTGAAAAATTATTTTTTTAGCTGTAAATTTAACTACTGCATCATTGATTAAAAATTGATTGTTCCTAGTTGAAAATTCAAAATTTTGGATTCAGTTGACAATGTATTCATTTTTTTGTGAACTCCTCATCTTCTGGTAGAAAATCAGTATTTTTTATTAAAAATTTACGTACATTTTCAAAAGTTGAACCACTTTTTAAAAAATTTATTTTATTAGTAGAAGATTCATATCAGTTGGAAATATTTTTGTTTGTTTGAAAAACTATTTTTTATCTGCAAATTCAACTATTCCATTTTTAGTCGCAAATTGATTATCTTTAGTTTAAAATTCTACTACCTTCTATTCTATTCTTTTGGTTAAAATTCCACTATTTGGTTGAAAATTCGTATTTTGGGGCAGAAATTTGAAAATTTTCGCATAAAAATTGAATAATTTTGTTAAAATTCATTTTATTTTTTGTATGAACAATCTTTCTTGGTTGATAGTCATCACTTTTGTAGAAATTTTATTTCTTTGAATAAAAATGCAATTGCTCGGTTAAAAATTATTTTCTTTTGGTTTAGGATTCAATCACTGCGATGAAAATTCTTCTTATAGGTTGACCGCAACTGTTTTCAATTTAAAATTGAAAATTTGTACTATTAAATTGTTAATTAAGAATTCATCTTTCTGGTTAAAACTTCAACAACTTTGTTGAAAGTTGCACTACTTTCCCCAAAATGAATTTTATTAATTAAATATTAAACTGTTTTCTTTGAAATTTGTTGTTTTTCGGTCAAAAATTAATATTTTTGATTGAATATTCAACTGCTTGTTTGAACTTGTCTAACTTTGATAAAAATTCCTTCTGGATGAAAACTTTTTCTTGGTTGAAAATTCATCTCTTCTGGTGAAAATTTAATTTTTCACCGTTCAAAGTCCGTTTTTTTCAAATTCAAATCGTTTTTGGTTTAAATATCAAAAATTACATTTTTCACTCAAAAACTAATCTTTTGGGATAAATTCGACAGGTTTTGATTAAAAACCGAAATCTTTTTTCATTAAACTATCAACTATCGTATTGCTTTTTAAGAATTAATTTTTTTATTCATAATTTAACTACTCATTGAAAGTTGAGTTTTTTGGTTGAAAATTCATTTTTTTCAATTCAACTATTTTGCTTGAAATCCAAATATTTTGATAACAATTAAACTTTTATGTCGAATAGTCCTCTTTTTGAAACAAAATTAACCGATTAAACGAACTTACCTTAAGTGAAGTTCAATCGGGATTATATGAGTCGTCTCGTTCGAATAGATCATAACGTAGTCACATCCATCTGTTCATTCTGATCACAGTTTTTAAAGCTAAATTTCAAATAAGAGTACTTTTGGCGCGCTTACCCACTGAGGTGGCGCCGCCTACTTCCTATGCCATTTATTTTAAAGCATCAACTCGCAATGTTTAGGGTTTATTTTTTAAAATAAAATACGGGAAGGGAGGGAATGATCTA
>CAKNXH010001266.1:70694-92315 GCA_932178445.1 Andricus quercusramuli | reverse complement strand
TTGATCCTTAAAAAACGGAATAACTGTCTACAAACATAATACATGTAGAGGAAACGAAGTATTTCTAAAGACTTACATAAATGTCCATCTAACTCCTTAAAATAGCTTGCGCATATTTTGTCTTATCATTTATAGGTTTATTATAAAATATTGCAAATGCTGACGATTTATTTGACCAGCCAGCAGTTTGGCGTATGAGGTCTATATTAAGCCCTTGACGATTAGCAGCTGACGTAGACGCGTGTCTTGTGCTATGAGCCTTAAAAAGGGAAGTGCCTATACCGCTTTTGTCCAAAGTAACTTTCAACCAACGTGCTAAAGATTGTGTGGTTGCAGCTCTAAATGGCTTTTTACATGTGATAAACAATTCATCCACCGAATTTCTTAACAGAACCGTTCGATTGATATAAACCTGCAAGGTCGACGCTACACAAAGCTGTGGTTGATCCTTAAAAAACGGAATAACAAGGCACGGCTGGGCTTTATTCACCTTAGACGTCTTAATACGTTGAGGTATTTTAATTTGAATCAAATCGCTTGAACAAATGATATTACTCAACGATATTTTTGACAGCGTTTGAACTCTTTGGGAGGTAACTAAAGCTAATAACATTAGTAACTTTTGAGTAAGCAATTGAATGGAGATATTTTCATTCGGGTACAGTGTCTTGAGATATTCAAGGACTTATGAGGGTCCCAAGTACATTCGTAGCGCGGCTTTTGTGGTTTCGCGACAGAGACGCCTTTGAAAAATCTCTTTACGAGTGGGTCACCCCCAATCTCCGATGTTAACACTAGTGACACGGCAGATCTATAAGAATTGAGTGTGCCGTACGTCCCTATATGTTTGTAAGCATTAGATAAAAAAGCTATGACTTCCGAAGCACTGGCCTCAAAAGGTGAAATATTGAGTCCTTTACAATGATCCCACCATAGCCTGAGTGGCTTCTCATATTGTTTTATAGTTCCTTTAGATAGAGAGTCTATCATCAGAGGTATTGCGGCATCTGGAACTCCTCTTCTTCGAAATGCTTGCCCGACAAACTGCCGACCACCAGGATAAGATTGTTGGCTAGAGGATGGACTCTCCTGAAAGGACAAGTCAATAAGTCTGTCTGGGGACCAAATTGAAGAGGTTTATCGACTAGCAATGCTAGGAATAAAGGATACCAAGCTTGGGTAGGCCAGAAAGGCACAACTAAAACACCCTCTGCCCGATCCTCAATGATTTTTCTTAAAACCTTTAAAATCAAAGAAAATGGGGGAAAGGCATAAAAGAAGAAAGTTGACCACGGTACAGTGAACGCATCAACTGCCATTGATTCAGGGTCTTTGTACCAGGAAATAAATCTCTCACATTTTTTATTAATATTGGTTGCAAATAAGTCAATGTCGAATCTTCCGAACTTTTTCTTGATGGAGAGAAATATCCCCTGATTCAATTCCCATTCTGTCTCTGGGGGTAGAATACGTGATTCGCTATCAGCAATTGAATTATCTTTGGACTTTATATAAGAAGCAAAGATCCATAAGTCTCTTTTCTCGCACCATTGCCATATAAGTCTTGCTAAATTATTCAATTTCGGATATTGCACTCCCCCCATGCGATTAATCTAGGAAATTGCGGTAGTGTTGTCTATGCGAAGTAGGATCTGACAAGAGCGATGATTCGCTGCAAAGCACCTTAAGCCATTGAAAGCTGCCCTTAATTCTAATAGGTTAATAAACTCTTTTTGCTCTTCAGTATTCCACCATCCATGAGTTTTTTCGCCATTACAAAATGCACCCCATCCCGATAGTGAAGCATCTGAGAATATTTCTAATTGAAAAATCGAAACTTTAATAGGATTATTTACTGAAAGGATATTCTCAGACCACCACTCTAGTTCTGTCTTTACATCAGTTGTTATTTCCATTGAACCTTCAAAATTACCTCTCGTTTTCAACAACGCGAGGTATTTTTGGCGTTCCATTATTTTGGTATAAAGCCATCCATACTTAACACCCTGGCATGCTGATACCAAAACTCCAATGCACTGAGCAAAATCTCTTATACGGCACATTGACTTAGATCGAAATCTTGTCGTTAACTTCAAAATGTTTTCCCTTTTTTCCTTCGGCAATTCTATTGTGAATTTTTTACTATTAAAAATCAAACCTAAAAATCTACACTGCTGTGAAGGCGTCAAATTCGATTTTTCGAAATTCAAGACAAAACCCAAAGACTCTAGAAGTTCTCTCGTTCGAGCCACATTTAATCGACAGAACTGTTCCGATTTTGCTATCAGCAGGATGTCGTCTAAATAGATTACGGATAAAAAACCTTGACTTCTGAAGACCTGGATTACGGGCTTCATTAGTTTGGTGAAAACATATGGGGCAGTGCAGAGACCAAACGGTAAACAATTAAACTCGTACAGCTTCATGTTAAACTCAAACCGTAAATATTTCCTATATTCTTCTGCCACGGGAACTAGGAAATAAGCATCTTTTAAATCAATGGAGGCCATATAACAGTTTCGCGTTAATAGGCGCGAAACCGTTTTATGATCCTCCAATTTAAAATGGGGTGGATCTATAAAGTGATTTAATTTCTTTAAATTCAAAATAAATCGCTTTTGTCCATTTGACTTATCGATCAGAAAATAGGAGGAAACGAATTGTCCCTTCAGGGCTTGCATTCTAGCACACTACCCTTGTCAATAAGATCTTTTACAGCAGCAAAGCAATCTCGAAATTCCGTATTTGTAAACTTAGGTACATTAGGTTTTATATCTTGAACTACTTTATATGAAAAGGGGATTTGATAACCCTTAACAAATTGTAGAATGATTTCGTCATTTGTTATCTCTCTCCAAGAGCTTTCGAAAAACCTAAGCCTACCGGAATGTTCACTTACCCCTAATAACGGCGCCGCTGCTGGAATGGTTGAGGTCGATTGTATTTCGGCCCGTCCTGGTGTCCCCTCGGATTCCTGTTGTATCCCCTGGGCGGGCCCCTGAAGTTTAACGTCGGCTTCAGAGCACGATTTGGATGAGCCGGTTGAGACTTTTTTGGTTGAAACTTCGGAGTCGATTTGGCACCTTTATTGCCCTGGTTTGATGCAGAGGGTTTCTCTAGCTTCTTACTCAATTCCTCTACCTCTTTAGCCGCTTTTATTCTAGCAGGAAAATCCTCTCCAAACAAAAGTTTCGACGATGTGGGAAGATCCTCAGCAAGATCCTTTACCAGTTTATTAGCGATCGGAGTGATGAAAGAGCGTCTGGTAATAGAGATATTGTAATGCAGGTCCGATAAAATTCTGCCAGCATCGCTAAGATAAGACTCTACATTACCGTCCTTCTTACCTCCTGAATTAAAAATGGTCGTCAGAGCTGCACCAACTGCATAAATTGCCATTCCAATTTTCTCCTGTGCTGCTGTTTGAAAACTCTCTTTTTTCAAACCCGCATCTGACATCAGCAATTTA
Source organism: Andricus quercusramuli (assembly GCA_932178445.1). Taxonomy (NCBI): domain Eukaryota; kingdom Metazoa; phylum Arthropoda; class Insecta; order Hymenoptera; family Cynipidae; genus Andricus; species Andricus quercusramuli. Next base: position 88,846 of record CAKNXH010001266.1, on the reverse strand, counting down.
ATTTCTGGGTTTAGTTTTGGCACATGAATTGCCTCAAAATTTTTAGGCAACGGATACTTTTTTAAAATGGAGTCGATATCTTCCTTAGAACAACCCTTTTGTACAATTTGGGTCCACAGTGAAATTATTTTATTGTGAATTTTAACACTCACCAAATCCTCTCTTGCCTGGGGTTCTCCCAAATTTTTCAGTGTAGACTCACTTAATTGGACGTCTCCCTCCTCTAGAAACTCGTGCTCTGATGGAACTCCAGGGTCTGCCGGGCCCTCGCATTCAAACTCACTAGATGCGTCATAGTGTTCCGAAGATGACTCAGAATCTTTGTCTGAGTACTCCGTCGTTTCTCTCGGATAACGATCGGATTTTTGATGACCTTGATCAGTCGCTTCTCGCAGATAGCGATCAGATCTGGCAGTCTTTGAAACCGTCGTTTCTCTCGGATAACGATCAGGTTTATAATGACGAGTTGGACTTCGCTGACGACGAAAATAATATCTATCGTAGTCTCTCCGATGTTCCCGAGGTCGATGCCGATATTCGCGATATCGCTCTGTAGGAGATGGACTGCGAGAATAGCGATTCGCGTAACCTCTTCGCGAAAAATCTGAATGTGAGGAAGAGCTTCGGGAACGGCGAGCACGTGGAGATCTAACCTCTCTCTCATAACGGATTCTTTTTCCCGGACTTTCGCGATGATAACTTCGATGTACATCGCGTTTTCTTTTCTTTTTTCGGTTCGCGTCCGAATCTACCCTATTCGAAGGTGGCATACTGCCTGAATTCAATTTTTTCTATAAAAAACCACTTGAGAATAAAATCTACGACGTGACCAGAATTACACAGAAAAATGCAATGACATAGGAAGTAGGCGGCGCCACCTAAGTGGGTAAGCGCGCCAAAAGTACTCTTATTTGAAATTTAGCTTTAAAAACTGTGATCAGAATGAACAGATGGATGTGACTACGTTATGATCTAGGAGAACGAGACGACGAAATATAATTGTTTTTTTTAGAACATTGGTCAGTTTGGAGAGAAATTTCGTATTTTTTGATGGAAAATTCAACCATCTTCTAAAAAATTCGTTTTTTTGGCTTGAAAATTCAATTGTTTTTGGTTTCAATTGAATCTTTTTTCTTTGAAAATGTCTTTGTAGGTTTAAAATTAAACAACCGTGCTTGAAAGTCAAGTTTTTTCCGATAGTTTTTCTTTTTGCATAAAAAATCAGGCTCTCTACCTCTGGATTGAAAATTCATCTGTCTTCTTAAAAATTTATGTTTTTGGCTTAAAGTTTTAAATATTTGTTTAAAATGCAACCATTATTTGAAAATTTATCGTCGTGCATAGGTTAGAATTCAAAAATCTTTTTCAAATTTCTTCTATTTTGTTTGAAAGATTAACTGTTTGGTTAAAAATGTAGCTGTTTGGTCTAGAAATAATTTGTTTGTTGAGCATTCAACTATTTGAATAAAAATTTTCTTTTTAACTTAGAATTGAAATCTTTTTTTGACTGAATAATAAACTTCTGATGACTCCAGTACATGATTGAAAGTTGAATCTTCTGGCTAACAATTCATTTTTTCTGAAGAATTTTAATTTTAGATGAAAATTTAATATTTCGTTTAAAATTGAATTGTCTTGTTGAAAATTCAACTACTGTCTCACATAGTGAATGCAACTGTCTGGTTGACAATTACTGTTTCATTAAATTCAATTATCATTTTAATAACTTATCTTTGTAGATTGAAATTAAACAACTCTGTCTAAAAGTCAAGTTTTTCTTCAAAAATTTTCTCGAAAACTTCATCACTTTTGTGTAATGATTAGTGATGAAGAAGAGGAAGGGAAAAATATATTCTTTGACAGAAAAAAATCCAGCCAAGATATTTTCATATTTGTTCTGTTATTAATGAAAGAATAGCTTTTTGAAAACCTAATGGACCATACAAGGTTGTTAATTGAAAAGAAAATTCTTCTTTCGTAGGGTTTGCTTCAAATGATGCGTAAACCTGGGGTTGAAGGGGATTGATTTATTTACAAGAAAAAAGTGGTTGTTTATCTGGGTTATTTTAAAAGCTACCCTATTCTAGTACCGACAAGAAAATTAGTCTTTGAATGTTCTCCTAATCAATTGCAAATATCTGAGTTTGTATGCTAATTTAATAATGATAAAAGAATATAGCAAAAGAATTTGAAGTATTCTACAAGGAGATAAATGAAAATCTAAAAATACAAAAGCAGCTGATGAATAAATCTTGAAAGTTTTCATATCAATTGTTAACTTTCAGAGATGAATTTGTGAAATTTGATACTAAGTAATGTAATTCCCACAAACTAGTTTTCTAGAAATACCGGATTTAGTCAGGAACTTTTAAATTGATTTCCCGAAGCGTCTAAACTCTCAAGAGGATGGTCTGGTTTCAGTTAGACTAATGCAATCATGCATTAGACAGTTTGAGACCAGAGAAATGTTATCTTCAGAAGCTTGAAAAAATAATCGGAAAATGGGTTTTAGTGTTTAGATAACAAAGAAGTAAAATTCTTCTGAGAAGATACTTTGAGAATAGGAATCAAGGTCAATTCTGATTTGGTTCATGTCCCATAAAGCTGAATGACAGACATAAGATTTTCCGAATTTAAAGATGATATTGGCAGTGGAAGAACATTTGATAAGAAATTGCTTTTTCGCATTTCACATTTTGATAAGGACCTTGTCCTTGAAGAACAAGCGAAAAGGATGCTACTGCTGCTATCGAAACCTGAGGGAAATGTGAAATGAGATTCTCATTTTCCTTTAGCAATAAAAGGAATCAAGGCATAAAATATCTGAAAGACGTTCTACAATCATAGTTTGAGTAACTTTCTTCATTAATTTGTTTATGACGTAATGAACAATATTTTTGCGTTATTTTCACCCTTTGTAAATTATTTCTAGATTTTTGTAGCACAAATAAGAGCCCTTTTTTAAAATATATATTAACATTTTTAAAAATAGTACTTCTGAAAAGTTACTGAAGAATGTCAAAATAATTGTCCAAAAATAAAATAACAAATTTTCTTATCAAAAATCGAAGCTCACAAATATAATAGTGTAGGCTAGAAAGGAATTCGTTCAGAGAAACAATCCAATTTGAGCTTTATTTTTAAAACGAAAGTTAAATAAATTTCAGAGGGAGTTGTGCAAGCCGATTTTTTAAAAATAAATTCTCAATTCAACAACAAAGTTGACATTTTTTATAAATAATCCCATTTTTGGAACCACTTATATTTATGTAAAGCATCACAATACCAGTGGAGACACTCCTCATAAATAAACAATATTCTTCAGGTTGCAAATATAAATTTTTTACATTCGTATAATAACAAATTAGTGAGTGAAAGTGCTACCTTGAAGTTAACAATACTTGAAGTTGCAATTGAATTCAATAATTTGTTGACACAAAAATCGATGCTAAAGCTATTTTCATGGAATTTCTCGTGGGTTAAAATAATTGAAAAACAATTTTTATTGAGTTATAAACAAATTCATGAAGAAAAGTTGGGTTTCGGGAGAAGCAGAGCTTAGCTCAATAAAATCCAGATTTTTTGTATATATTTCAAAAATAATCAATGTTTTATTACGATGAATTGAAAATTAATGCTATTTAGAAATTATTCAGGCAATTTCCATAAACAAATTCAGAGTCGAGCTACTTTTCAACAAATAGGCTCAATTTTTTTGAGGAATCAACTAAGAATTTTTTTTGGGATGAGCTTTCGCTATAACAATTTTTTTAATTGACCACAATTGTTATTTATGTAAACAATATTATTAAACAAATTCAAAGTTTGACTAATTTTCAACAAACACGCTTACATTTTTTTCACGGAATCGACTGAAAATATCATTCAGATGACTTTTTGCTATGATACTTTAGTTTATAAAAATTGTTCAACTAATTTATAATTGTTGTTCACTTGAAAATTATCATAATGAAGATTGGCATTTTTTAAAAATCGCCAAAAACTGAATTTATTTATGAATATTGTCGAAGTCTTTTTTCCATTCGTTAAAAAATATCCAAACTGTGATTTTGTTATGAATATTGTTTGAGTCTTTTTTCCATTCGTTAAAAAATACTCAGACTGTTAATTTTTCATGAAAATTGTTTAAATAATTTCGAAATGTCATTTATTTCGAATTATTCGTGATGAAACATTAATAAAGGTTATTAATTTGTTCATAATATAATAAATAATTTATTTTATTTCCACCAGCTTTTTGAATTCAATTATTCCAATGAAAATAAATAATCTTATTGAAACGTTTTTATTCAGTTAAAAATTCAACTGATTTCTTTAAAATTCCACAATTTTATTTCTTTCTTCATTGACAAATCTTTATTGGTTAAAAATTCTTTTTAAACAATTTTAATTTAATAAATTTAATTAATTTAATTCAATAAATTTAATAAATTTAAAAAAAATCTTTTATAGTAGAAAATTTCTTTTCTCTTGCTAAAAAAAAAGAAAAAAAAAAGAAAAACGGTTTGTTTACAAATTTATCTGTTCGAAATTCGCCTTTTTAGTTGAATTAAACTGTTTTGATACTAAAATTTAAACCAATTTTTTGGAAAAATATCAAGTATTATATTTTTTTCGTTGAAGATTCATAATTTTAGTTGAAAAATTATCGTTTTGGTTGAAAATTTATTCATTTAAAATTCAGAAATTTTAAACAATTTCAGATGAAATATCAACTGTTACATTTTTTGTTGAGAATTTATTATTTTTTTTAATTCAAATACTTGGTCAAAAGTTGAGCTACTTTGTTAAAAAATTGATTTTTTGGTCAACTATTTATCTCTTTAGTTGGAAATGAAACTTAAGTTAAGAAAGTTTATTACAAATATTTTTTCTTATTGAAAATAAAAATTTTTAATGAAAATTTAATCATTCCAGTTATGGTCAAAAATTAATTGTTTTAATTGAAAATTTATCTCTTTGATTTTAAAATTCATCTCTTTTGATTAAAATTTCATCCTTTTGGTTACAAATGTGGAGATTTGGTTACAAATTTAATTATTTTAATAAAAATGTAACCATTTTGTTTAAAAGTCACCTTATTGAATTCAACTATTACTGTAGAAAATTCAACTATTTGTTGAAGATTAATATTTTCGTTTTGAAAATTAAACGATTTGGTAGAAAATTTTTTTTTTCTTGATTGAGAAATATTTTTGGCTAAAAATTTCACTCTTTTGGTAAAAAGTTTTTTTTTGTTGTTGAAAATGCAACTGTTTGCTTGAAAACTAATCTGTTTTGGTTGAGGATTTCAAAATTCGGTCAAAAGTAATTATTTTTGTAGAAATATCAACTATTACATTTTTCGTCAAAATTAATTTTTTTTTTTTTTGGTTGAAGATTCATCATTTCAGTTGGAAATTGATCTTTCAGATTACAGATTTAATTATTTTGTTAAAAATGCCTTCTTTTTTTTTGATCAAATTTAACTGTTATTCAACTAAAATTAAAAATAATTTTTTGGTTGAAAATTTAACTACTTGATCAGAAGTTGAACTGCTCTGTTAACAATTAATATTTTTGGTTGAAGAATAATCTAATTGATTAGACAACTACTACTTGGTCAACTATTGCATTTTTTATTGAAATTTGATATTTTGGGTTGAAAATTTATCATTTTAGTTGAAAATTGAACTCTATACTAATTTAACAAGTTTGTTGAAAATGATTTTTAAAATAAACAAATTTTTGATCAAAACATCAACTATTACGTTTTTTTGTTGAGAATTTATCACTACTTTATTAAAATTTATTGCTATTGGTTAAGCATTCATCTCTTTGATCACAAATGTAATTATTTTATTAAAAAATCGTTTATTAATTAAAAATTTAATTTTCCAATTGAAAATTCACCCTTTCTAGTTTTGGTGAAAAATCAATTTTTTTTTAGTTGGAAATTTGCTTTCTGGGTTTGAAAATTCATCTATTTTCATCAAAATTTCATGCTTTTGGTTGAAAACGCAGCTACTTGGTTGAAAATTTAATTATTTTAATGAAAATGGAATTTTATTAATAAGTCATCGCTTTTGATTGAAAATTCTACTGATTTGCTGAATTCTTCTTGGTTTGAAAATTCAACTCCTATGGTAGGAAATTCAACAATTTGGATGAAATTTTGTTGCTTTCTCGACTGAAAAATCTTTCTAGTTTGAAAATTCAACTCTATTAGTAGAAAATTTTGTTAAAAAAAGCAACTCTATTACATTTTTTGTTGAAAATTATTTTTTTATTGAAGATTAATCAATTCAGTTGAAAGTTCATCGCTTTGGGTATAAATTTAAATATTGTCTTGAAAAATCGATTTTTTCTTGTATTTAACTATAAATGATCCGAAATTTTCAAAAATTTTGGTTGAAACATCAACTGGCACATTTTTTTCTTGGAAACCGATCTCTTTTGTTCGAAAATCCAAATTCTTGGTTGAGAGTTGAATTATTTTTTTTTAAATAATTATTTTGTAAGAGTCTCATATATTTGGTGAGACATCTATTCTCTCGAAGAATCTTTTTTTTTTTGAAAATTAACTTTTTTGACTATGAATTTGCCACTCTAGCTTTGACCAAGAAAATTAATTTTTTTAGTCGAAAACTAATCTTGTCGGTTTGAAAATTCATCTCGTTTAATAATTTTATCTTCTTTGGTAGAAAAAAAAATTGTGCGATTTCAATTAATCCGTTTTGGTTTAGGATTTCACTATTTTGATAAAAATTTGTTCCTTTTTGGACTGAAAATTAATTTTTTCAGCTGGAAATTTAACTATTTGATTCTGAGTTGAAAAATAATCTTTTTTAGTTGATAATCCAAATATTTGGTTGGTTGGCCCACGTTTTTATTTGATTTTCTTTGCTTTATGAATCGGAAGAGAGCTTCATTTTTCCATCTCCATATTCCTTTCTATGTGAGTCGGAAAGCTTCAAATACTTGGCTTTATTTTCTCGACGAGAAAAACCATTCAACCGTGTAGAAAAGTATGAAATCCGTTTCCTCTTAATGCCACAGCATCTTCGTGTCATTTCCGCTCTGTGAGAGTTCCGCAATATAAAAAGTTTCTGATTTTCAGACTCGAGGAAAAAATCTCATTGCCATATAATCTGTAGGACAATTCTTTTCGAGTTTGCTCGTTATTTCACTAGAATTTTTAATAATGAAGTAAGTTTGAAATGAAAAATTTTAAACTAATTTGAGGGGTAAAATCATTCTTAATAAAAAATAAAAGTTTTTAATAACAATTTATTTTGCTTCCTCACAGAGGATGCTTCTAATAAAAAATAAAATAAAAATTCTACCTGGTGTAAACAAGAAAAACTTTTTTGATATTCAAAATACATCAATACATGTGGCGTATTTGTTCGCGTCTCTGAGACGCATCGACCCTATTGTTATAACTTTTATGACCTACCAGTACCAATTTATAAAGTTTAAAAAAATAATTTATTCGGTATATGTGAGAAAAACTTTTTTGATGTTCATAATACAATATTATATTCCGTGTATTTGTTCGGCTTCTTGAGAAACATCGATTGACCTATTGATATGCCTTTTATGACCCACCAGTACCTATTTATGAATTTAAAAAAAAATTATTCTATTTATATAAGAAATTTTTCTTTGATATTTAAAATACGATAATATTACATGTAGAGCATTTGTTCGCGTTCTTGAGACGCATCGGTTGACCTATTGATAAACCTTTTATGACCCACCAGTACCTATTTATGAATTGAAAAAAAATTTATTCTGTTTATATAAGAAATTTTTCTTTGATATTCAAAATACGATAATATTACATGTAGAGTATTTGTTCGCGTTCTTGAGACGCATCGATTGACCTATTGATATGCCTTTTATGACCCACCAGTACCTATTTATGGATTATAAAAAAAAATTTATTCTATTTATATAAGAAATTTTTCTTTGATATTCGGAATACGATAATATTACATGTAGAGTATTTGTTCGCGTTCTTGAGACGCATCGATTGGCCTATTGGTGAACCGTTCATGACCGACCACTACCGATTTATGAAGTTTAAACAAAATTTGTGTATTCTGTAGATATGGAAAATACTTTGTTCATATTAGGAGTACTACCGTACTGTATTTTACATATTTGTTTGCGTCTTCGAGACACATCGAATTACCTATTGACGAACCTTTATAACCTCTTACGATTTATCAATACCGATTTATAAATTTAAAAAATATGTCGTGTTTTTTGTTAATATAAGGAAAACTGTTTTAATATTGGGAGACAAAACTCTAATGTATATAGTATATTTGTTCGCGTCTTCGAGACGCATCGATTGCCAAAAGTAAAAAATTTTCATGACCTAACATAAGCTACCAATAACGTTTTTAAATTTTGCAACAAAATTATATCCCTTGTTTATAAAAAAAAAAATTATATTGGAAATGTAACAGGACTGCATTTGATGTAATGTTGTTTGCGTCTTCGAGACGCGTGAATTGATCTTTTAACAAACTTTCAAAGACTAATCAATGATTTTTTTTCAATTTTTTTTTCAAAGATTAATCAATAGCTACTCAGAAATTGTTCAGAAAAGTTGCATTTATGAGGTTTCAATTAAAAAAAAAAAACAATTATGATGAACATACAAGCAAAATGTTATAAATAATTGAAATTTTAATAAAAATTTTCAACCAAAGAAATAAATTTTTTTAAGTCAAAAAATTAGTTTTCAACTAACTAGCTAAACTTCAACCAAGTAATTGAAGTTTCAACCAAAAAAGACAGCTTTCCAACGAAAAATATAATAGTTCATATTTCAATCAAAAAAGTCGAGTTTTCATTGATTCAAACAGTTAAATTTTCAATTTGAAAAATTAATTTCCAACAAAAAAGCAACCAAATTTTTAACTATATAGTTGAATCTTGGAATGAAATACATGAATTTTTAAACAAGTAGATCAATTTTCAGGTAAAAAAATTAAAAAAAGAAGAAGAAAAAAATAAAAGAAGAAAAAAATTTCTTAACAAAAAAGTTTAATTTTCTGCCAAAATAATGAAAACTTTGAGACAAAGAGACAGATTTTCAAATAATAGTTGTATTTTCAACAAAAAAAGATTTTTCAGTCCAGAAGGGAAAAAATTTGCATCCAAATTATAGTTTTAGGTTTTATTTTATTTTTTTAGGTTTATTTCAGATATGTTGAAAACATTTTATCAATTTTTGGGAAAGATTAGAGTTAGCTTAGAAGATATTCAGGATTTATGAAATTTTTGAACAAATAAAAAATGTTTTATAAATTTTCGGAAATTTTTCAATGTTGTAAAATATTTATAATCGTTTTAAAACTTCTGAAATTCCTGAATATTATTTAAACTGACTCGAATCATTTCAAAAAAATGTAAAAATCTTCAAAAATTAAAAAAATTGCCTCAATAACTTCCAGACTATTTTTCAAAAATTCTGGAAATCCTTTGAAATGTGAACATTTTTTTCAATATTTCCCCAAAATTAATTTTTTCGAATACGAAATAAGTTAAAATTTTCCTCGGAATCTTAACAAAAAATTTATTATTTTTGAATCTTTCAAATCCTAAAACAGCTTCAAAAATTTTATTTCGAATTCTTAAAAATCTACAGTTTGTTTGAATTTTCTTGAATCTATTGAAATCTTAAATTATTTTAGAAATTTTCTCAAAATCTTCAAATACTTTTTGAATTGATTCGAATTTTTCCTAATGTTTTTGAAACATCTTCTGATTTTGAGAAAATTGCCTAAAAATCTTCCAGATTATTTTTTCGAAACTTTTAAAATTCTTTTGAAACCTTTTAGAATTCTTGAAAAGCTTCTTAAGTTCTTGTTCAAAATTTTTGAAAATCTAAATTTTGTTTTAAATGTCAAAATATTAAGGAAAAAATTATTTTTGAATCTTTTTAAAACTTGTCAACTTCTTTTAAACTTACTCGAATTTATCCTAAATTTTGTAATCTTGCAAAATTTTAAACTTTTACTTCAAAATCTCCTACATACAATTTTTTTCAAAATTCAGAAAATCATACGGTTTCGAAATATTTTTCAATTTTTCTTTAAAAATCCATATCTTGGAACAGAAACTCATTAAAAAATTTTCCAGGAATCATGGGAAAGTAGTTTTATTCTGTTGAAACCTTTCAAAATTCTTGAAAAAGCTTCTTTTTTAGAAATCTTCAAAAATATAAATTTTGATTCAAAATCTTCCGAGGATTTAAATTATTTTCGAATTTTTTTTCAAACTTTGAATTATCTTTTGAAATGATGAAAATAGTTCTTACAAGATTTTCATATTTTGCATGATTGGAAATTATTTAAAAAATTGTCTTGAAATCTTCTACATTCTTTTTCCACATATTTTGAAATCTTCATAACATAACATTTTTCACAAACATCGTTTTCTTGATATTTCTGATTTTCAGAACAGAATTATTTTTCATTATTTGAAGAAAAATTTTTAATAAAAATAAAATAAAAAAAAAATTAAAAATGAAAAATTTTAATAAAAATGAAAATTAATCAAGTAGAATTCAAACTAAACCAACAAAGCGTCATAAAAATCTAAAAATACTCATTTTCATAACAAGTGAATAAAATTTTCAATTTTCTATTCAAATGTGTTTAAAAAAATAATTCTAGAAATTGTAAGAAACTTTAAAGTTTTCGTCTCATCCTGACATGACATGGTTCATCCTTTCGCTCCTTTGGAATTAGCGAGAGAGGGTCTTAAGTATCTCGCTCTCAGAACTTTACTAATTGGGCGAAACTCACAATTAGCACACGCAAAATGAGGTAGAAATGATATTTTCAGAATAAATAAATGTTAAGAACTTTTCAGTCTTTTAACCATTTTTAAGAAATAATTTTTCGTACAAAAATAAAAATGTTTGATAGCTATTTATTTTTTAGGCTTAATTGGTTTTGAGATTTTATGAAAATATTTTTTTCAGAAACCTTGAGAAAATTCAAAAAGAGTTTCGAAAATTTTGGATGTCAAATCAAAATGTCTACAAAAATGTTCATCTTTAACCAAACAGTTTCATTTTTAAATAAAATATTTGACCAGAAAATTTAATTTTTTAATTTTTATTATTATTTCTTACGATTAAAACAAAAACTGCACATCTTGTCAAAGAATAATAAATAACAAAATTGTAGCTCTTCATGGGTTAACAACTTTTGTCAATTTTTTTTTTCGTAGCTTGTGTCGTTTGTCCGAAAATTCAATTTATTTTATTTTTAATGTTGTTTTTTACGAATAAAACAAAAACTACGGGTCCTATCCAAAATTGATTGAACAGAAATTTATAGATCTATTTTGGGTCCATAATTTTTGTTCTGTTACCGTTTTCTGTATGTTGCATATTTTAACCGCAAAATGGAATTTTTTATTTTTCATAGTTTTTTGTGCAACCAAAATTAAAATTTTTGATTTTCCGAAAAAATTAAAAAAAATGCTATAATTTTGGTAATTTGTTTTTGAGTAAAAAGTCCTTAGAGCAAATTGTTCGTTTTTTTTTTAGTACTATGAATCTCTATAAGTGGAATTTTAAATCTTGGAAAAAATGGTCCCAGAAATTTAGAAAATGCTCGAACTTTTTGAATTTTTATCCAAAATAGCGGCTTAACGAACTCGTTTTTCCTCTTTACGCCTCAAAAAAGTGTCTCAAAGCACAATCCAATCCAATTAATCTTTCAAAAGTTATCCTGCCTACAGGATACAGACAGACAAACAGACATACAGACAGACATACATACATTCAGAAATACATTCATACATACATACATACATACATACATACATACATACATACGTACATACATACATACAAACATACATAAATACATACATACATACATACATACAGACAGACAGACATACGGACAGACATGCAGACAGACATACATACATACAGACAGACATACATACAGACAGACACTTACGTAAAAATCGTTTTTTCTGACTCCGTGTGTCTCAAAACGTGGACATTTGATGAAAACCGACAAAGTAAAATTTTACATAAAACTAATACCTCCATTAGAATGAGAATCTGAAAGATAAATTCCTAACGAAAATTTTAATAGTTGAAATTTCAATCCAAAAAGATTTCTATTTGAAATAAAAAATACTTGAATTTATACAAAAAAAGACAAGGTTATGAAAATAGTTAAATCGTCAACTAAATAATATTAATTTTCAACTAAAATGATAAATCATTCACAAAAAAAAAGTTTTTTTCTTAAGAAGGTAATTCAACTTTTGAGCAAGTATTTTGAACCAAAAAGATTAATTCTGGATAAAAAATGTAATAGTTGATATTTCAATCCAAAAATATTTCGATTTCAAATTAAAATTATATGAATTCATAAACAAAAAGAACTTTAACAGAATAGTTGAATCGTCAACCATAAAGATGAATTTTCAATCAAGAAAATTAAATTTCCGCAAAAAGACAAATTTTCAACTAAAAAAAAAATGAAGATTCAATCGAAAACATGATATTCCACTACAAAAAGATTTTAATCTTAAATAAAAAAGTGGAATTAAAAAAAAAAAGAATTTAACAAAATAGTTGAATCCTCAACCCAAAAGAGATTTTCCTGCCAACAAATAAAAATTTCTAACTAGAACGATAAATCTTCAATGAAAAAATTGACTTTTTAACTAAGTATTTCAACAAAATACTTCAATCCCCAGTTAAAAGTATGAGGTTTTTACTAAGAAAATTAATTTGGTGCCAAAATAAAGACAAATTTTTAAATAAAATGATGAATCTTCAAATTCAGAAAAATATTTTTAATTAAAGATGAAAAGAATTTGAATTCATCAAAAAATACAAATTTTCAACGACAAAAGTTGATTCTTCAGCCAAGAGATGTTCATTTTAAGCTACACATTTCCAATTTTAATTAATAAAAAATTTAATTTCTACACAAAGAGATGAATTTTCAAACCAAAAATACGAACATTGATCAAAATTGTTGAATTTTCAGAAAGGATTTTTCAGTTGAGAAAAAAAAAATTTAGGCAGATTAACATTTTGAGTAATACATAATTTGTAATGAAAAATAAAACATTTGTTATAACGTCATGTCAATATAATTTTTCTATGTTTCTCGAGAAAATTCAGAAAGATTTTTGAAGATTTCAGATATTTCATAAAAGTATCTAGAAAATTTTGTCGGATTTTCTTTTATTTCACAGGATTCTACAAAATTTTAGGAAAAATTTCAGTTTTTTGAAAGCTATTTTAGATATTTGGAATTCTGTGAAAAATTTAAGAATATTTCATAAATGTTCGGAAATCTTTCAAAATATTTATGATATTTTCGAAATTCTTGAGTATTATCTTACAATTTATTAGAAAAATTATAAATCACTTTAAATATTTATATCTTGAGAACTTTTTAAATCTTCAGAAAACTTTACAGTTTTTTCACGAAATCTTCAAAAATTTGCATTTCGTTTCAAGTTTTTTTTAATTTTTCGAGGCATGTGTACCAAAAATAGATTTGCACGGGAATTTCATTTCACCATAAGTAGTCCCAAAATGTTGAAAATTTTTTGCAAAATTAAAAAAATTGCCATGAAATCTTCCAGATTCTTCTTTGATAATTGTGGAAATCTTCTAAAATTTTTTTGAAATATTTCTTGTATTTTCTTAAAATCTTGTAAAATCTTTAGAAAATTTTGTTATTCTCTTGAAACTTCGCAAAATTCTTGGAAAGTTTTCAATTGTGTTTTCTTGAATTTTCAATAATATAAATTTTATTTTGAATGACATTTTTTTGAATTTTTAAAATTTGAATTTAAAAATTGCAAAACAATTTGACTTTGAAATCTTCCACAATCCATTCCGAAATTTCAGGAAATCATTTGAAATATTTTTTCAAAATAAGTATTTCTTGAAAATTTAATTTAAAAATCTTGAAAAATTTTCTTTTTAATTGAAATTCGTAAGTACCAGTAATTTTTTGGTTCCCATAATTTAATTTTTCTTACCACAGTAAGCGTGTGAAAAAGTTTTCCAATTATAGCCTGGTAGCAAAATTTTGAGCAAAGCAGTATTTCCTAAAATAAAAAAATTATTAAAATTCTATATTTTATCAATGATGTTCAGGAAAATTCAATATGGTCCAGAATCACTTTTTTAGAAATCAATTACTTATTTGCAAATTTCGACTTCGTTACACCTTTTTGTTATACACGATAGGATAATAAATAACAATAAAATTAACCAAAATTGAAAAACTGAATTGTAAAAAATTAAAAAAATTAATTAATTAAGTAAATTTTATTATAAAAAAAAATTAAAGAAATGAAGATACAAAAGAAGCGTGCAATAGCGTCCATAAATTATTCAACTATATAGAATGCCGTTCTTATCTGATATTCATGCAAATGAACATCTATTTACGTTCAAATACTGAACAATTTTTTTTCTTTATTTTTCAACGTGTTTCTCATTCGCTGATGTGTTTAAAAGATATTTTTAGCCGTCACGTAACATAGAGACTGAAAAGTAAAAATGATAACCGTCCTCACTCGTATGAAAATACCCATATGTCACATGCTATGACCGCTTAAAATGGGTTACCTACAGACTTTTCTCAATATAGATGTCTGCTTTTCAGAAAATCCACTTCTCCTATCGAGAAAATATGCGATTTTGTATTCTCGAGATTAATTTTTTTTAATACCCCCCCCCCCCCCTTCCGACCCACCAGTTCAAATAGTTGAAATTATTTTATTTACGTGTTTACTGGAATTTTATTTCAACACAATAGATGCATTTTCAAGAAATCGTTAAATTTTCAGCTAAAAGATTGATTTTCAATCAAATAGTGGGATTTTCAACGAAAAAAAGAGAATTTTTTACAAAATAGTTAAATTTTTAACTGAAATGATGAATCGTCCAAAATTTGACTTTTTAACAAGCAGTTCAACTTACAAATCGTTGAAATTGCAAATGTAAAAGATGAATTTTGAAAGAAGAATAATTATAATTTTTCACCAAAAAAGATGATTTTTCCAGAAAATAAATGAATTTTCAATTAAATAGTTCAAATTTCAGCTGAAAAGATGAAATTTCAAATCGAACAGTCGAATTTTCATCCGAAAAATTTCAATTTTTGAGGAAAAATTGAATAATTAAATAAGCGAAATAAAAAAAAATGTTCAAGAAAATATATAAATTTTCAACCAAAGTGATAAATTTTCAACACAACAAAAATTAATTTTCGAACTAAGCTGTTGAATTATCAACTAAAAAATATAAATTTTGGACGAAAAATAAAATTAATAAATTTCCGTTTAGAAACTATTGTGTAAACAACATAACACAAATTTTTAACAATATAATTATATTTAAAATAATCATTAAAATTGCAACACAATATGAATTTAAAAAAAAATATATTAATTTTCTAAAGAATTGGACAAGTTTTCCAGAAAATAAGTAAATTTATAAATAAATGGTTCATGTTCATCTGAAGAAGATGAACTTTCAAACCATACAGCTGAATGAATTAATGAATGTATTTTTTTAAATTATTATTATTATCATTATGTTATTATTACATTATTTATTCATACAGTTGAATTTTCAACCAAAAAAGATCAATTTAAAAAAAAAAATTCAATGGTTAAATTTCCACTTAAAAAATAATGTATTAGCAAAATAAAATGATTTTTTAACAAAATTGTAAAATTTTCAAGCAAGGAGATGAATGTTCATATTAAAAAATAATAATTTTCCAAACCAACAGTTGAATTTTCAACCAAAAAATATAAATTTCCAACGAAAAATGTAATAATAATTCCAGAGAATTTCTATGCATTTTAAGCGATTTCGTCAGATTTTATACAAAATTTACCAATTTTCAAGGTTTCCAAAGGTTTTGAGGGATTAAGAATATTTTTAAGAATTTCAAGAAATTTTGAAAAATTTTAAGGAATTCCGAAGGATTTTTACATTTTCAAAAATGCGAAGGAATTACGAAGAATTCGAAGGTTTTTTTTAAACTAAGGATTTCGAAGGCTTTTAGAGACTATTATAGTGAGTCAAACGGGTTTTTTTTAGAGAACCTAAAATTTAAATTCTAGGAAATTTTAGAAATTTTGAAAGAATACCAAAGGATTTTCAAAGAATTTTAAACAAAATCTAAATTAAAATGTCTAGGGATTTAAGCGATGATTCGGATGCACCAGACCGGCAATCGGGAGTACTGTGGTTCGATTCCCAGCGGAGCGAAAGAGAATATTTTTTTTCAGATACAAAATTAATTAAAATAATTTAGAATTTACGTCTCCATCTTGTCTGAAAAGACTTTAAAAAGTTCTGTTATTCTCTGATAATAATACAGATTCCTTGAAAAATGAAACGTTTTTTTTTTAAACTTGAATGAATATCTTTAATTTAAATTATATTTTATTTAAATTATATTATATTATATTTATAATTAGATTATTTCTACGGATATCAATAATTGATAGAGGGAAGATAAATATTTATGTGGCAACCAATTATTTTAAAGATATCAAGGGATTCTGCAAATTCAGTGATTCAGCAATGAAAGGGCAGAGGTCAAAGGTTAATCAGAGGCGAGAGATCATGAGTCAGAGGTCAAAATTCAGAGATCAAGCATAAACGATTAAAGCTGCGATGACAAATATTTCTATCTTCGAAAGAAAAAATGTCAGAGGTCAAGGGTTAAAAGTCCAAGTTCAGAGGTCATACTCCATATTCCATAAATCAGAGGTCATATGTCAAGGGTCAAAAATGAAAGAATGAAGCTGCGAAGACAGGTCACAGGGGATAGTTCATATGTCGAAGGTCAGTGATGAGAAGTCAGGGGTCAGAGGTCAGGGGTCAGAGGTCAGAGGTCAGGGGTCAGAGGTCAGAGGCCAGATCGTGAAAATCAAAGGTTATATTTATAAAATCAGAAGTGGAAGGTCAAATCTTAGGGGTCAAAAATTAAGAATAAAAATTGAGAAATCATTTGGGAGAATTTGAAAGTGAGATTATTTAAGAAGATTATTCAAAGAATTTCTCTAAATTGAAAGAAAATTTTCGAAAATGTTTCGTAATTTTCCGAAAATAAATTTACTTTATTTCCAAATTTTCTCTTCCACTGGATTTAAAACCATCCAGCCACTTTCAGCTAAATAGGAAAAAGTAATTACTACCTGAGTACGTCTGCAGCAATTTAGCTAAAGGAATCTTGGCTAGAAGAAATAGTTTGTCTAATAAATCCTTCAAGCGTGCGGCTGACGCCTAACCGTGAAATAATTGTTTGTTCTTACCAGGAACAAAAATTATTAGACTCTCCCTGAAAATGAAGCGAATACCCCAATTATAAAAAAAATAAAAAAATAAAATAAAAAAATAAAAAATAATGAAAAAAAAGATTGTGTGACTTAATAAATTATTAAAAATTATTGTTGATGAACTAGGAAGATTCTGTTAAAACTGTTGAAAAGTCAAAGTTTATAATCTGAAAAATGAGGATCGAAAAATATCCTTAGAGGCCCTTCAAAATATTTGGAAATGTTTGAAAAAATTAAAATTACTGATTTTATTTTCCAACATCCAACTATTTTCTATTGAAAATTAATTTTTTTTTCAAATGAAAAGTCTTCTATTATGTTTTTGGTTCAGAATTTATCCCTTTGGTTGAAAATTCTACTATTTTGTTCAAGATTTCACTATTTTCTTGATAATTAATTTTTGAAGTTATAAATAAATTTTCCTAATAAAAAATTCAATGAATCCATTTTTGCTGAAAATTTTTCGGTTGTATGAAAATTGAACTGTTTATTTTTTTCACAGTGATTTTATCTTTTTTGACGGAAAATTTAATTATTTGGTTGAAAGTTAAACTAGTTTGTTGAATCTTCATTTTATTTGTGGGAGATTTAATTATTTTGTTCAAAATTTTTTCTCTTAACCTACAAATTAATTTTTTAACTGCAAATTCATTCATTCCATCATGAGTTGAAAAGTGATGGTTTTTTTTTTAAATTGAATAATTTGTTAAAAAATTTATGTAATTTTTTAAATTCGTCTTTTTTGGTAGCAAATCAATCTCTCA
>CAKNXH010001266.1:49982-70594 GCA_932178445.1 Andricus quercusramuli | reverse complement strand
AAATTAATCTTTTTCTTTTACTGAAATGACGCTCAAAAATTTCTGTCGTTCTCTAATGATGATACCCGACCGGCAATCGGAAGTTTTTTGGTTCGATTCCCAGCGGAGCGAAAGGAGAAGAAGAAGAATCTTTGATCGGAAAAAATTGATTAAAAATAATTTTGAAAATTATAATGTTTTTTAGATATAACGTATGAACTATTATAATTTCTGCTAAAAGTTAACCCTTATTTATTGAAAATTCAACTACTAGGTCGAAACATAAACTTCTTTTTTGAAAAATCATTTTTCATTCAAGAATCATCATTTGAGTTGAAAATACAAATATTTTGTTGAAAATATAATTATTTTGTTAAAAAATTCAACAGGTTTCTTGCAAAAAATTTGTCTTTTTTGTATTGAAAATTTAATAATTTTATTAAAAAATAACTTTTTCGGTTGAAAATGTATATTTTTGGGTAAGAAATAAAACGGTTTTGTAGAATATTTTTTAATCAACTATTTGGTTTAAAATTCAACTATTTAGTTGAAAAATTAAATAATTTATTAAAAATGTATCCCGGTTGCTTAGAAGTTTAACTATATAGCTGTAAATGCAATAGTTTATTTGATAGATAATCTTTGTTTAGAAATAAACTATTTGCCTGAAAATTCATGTACCGTGTACGTCAAAAATTTAACTAGGTGGTTACAAATTCATCCATTCTGTGAAAAGTCTAATTATTTTTTGAAAATTAAACTATTTTCTTCAAAAGGTATTTTTTTCGTTGGAACCGTGCGGAAAATGCCAACATATTGAAGATACTAAAGTAACTGAAATTTTGGAAATCAGGTTCCGGGAAACGAAATTGAGTAAGTTGTTAGTAAATTTACTAAATTTTTATTAACATTTAGAAACGATATTAGAAAATTACAAATAGTTTCCTGAAATACCTAAGTGGTAAGAGAAATATAAGTTATCGTGGCTGAATAAAAGCAAAGCACGATGGTTGTGGTCATGGGCGGCAATGCACTGCAAAAGGTTGTGTTAATTTATGACCATGCAGTAAACCTATTTTTCCCGATATTGAATGATCCCAAACTCTTCTGCAAATTTCGAATTCTTCTCACGTCTGAGATTATTCAATATCGAAAAAAAGAAGTTGATTGCATGCTCACAATTTAGCACAATCCTTTGCAGTGCATTGCCGCCCATGACCACAACCATCAGTGACGCGTCTCTGAAAATTCCTACAGAAATTTCTTACAGTGTCGAAGAGGAATCGTGGCAGAAATATAAAATGAAAATTGAATAGCCTGAAAACTCGAAAATAATGTGAGGTTAAGGTCTGAGTCATTTCACAAGGCGTCAAGAGCAGAGAAATGTATTTTCTGCGGCAGTTCATAGATTTATTGTTGCTGAGGTAGCCGCGAGCTTCGCTAAAGGTCCATATAATTCTCGAGGAAAATAGACCAGCGAGATTTTACTGCAGCAAATTTCGATGCGAAACGTCGTTACGTCGGCTATATTTTACCATCTGGCTCTTGATAAATGTCACACGCCGAAATATTCAAGCTGTAGTGTTGCTGAAAATCTACCTTTTTGAATATTACTCCGTCAATTCAATTATTTAATGTACTAAAAATGTTTCAGGATTCAGGAAATTCGCCCACCGAGGCGAAGGGATGTTGCAGCAATATGTCTTCAAAAAGGAGGAAACAAAAGCTTTTCATTTCACGCGAGAAAATCTCGAGCAGAGGGCACTTTTATTTATTTTTCAAAAGAAAATGTGAAATAGAAGGCAGACATTTTTTAATGAAATGGTTCTTCAAAATCATACTGCTGCTAGGCACTTGCGGTCCTGATGTACCTATTTAGAAGCTCGTTGCCTTCACTCACGATTCAAACAGTTTTTTTTGTTTCTTTTTCTCGTGCAAATTTTGAATACTTTTCAGGCTTAGGATCATTCAGTTTTGAGAAAAAAGGTTCACTACTTCATTATAATTCAACACTATCTTCTGCAGTTCGTTGCGGCCCATGACGACAACGTCATGCGCAGTTAGCAACAGCGCACTTCTTTCAGTCACGATAACTTACTTCATCCATATTATTGTTTTACAATAATATGGATAATGACTTTATATCATTTTCTTACCTAGAAGGCCCTCAAATGTGTGTCCATCTCTTTGCAGATTTTAAGGGAGAAAATTTCGTTCAATGATAAATTAAGCCAATAACTAGAAAAAAAATTGAACATTAATTTAAACTAGATGTCATATAAATTGTATTCATAATTATCATAAAGTTATTTTTTGAATAATATGAATGATTTTTTGATCAAATCATTACGCACTTCGGAGTCGTTTAAAAATTCATTTTTTTTTTTTTGTAAAAAATTTTACTATTTGGTTGAAAATCGAATGACTTTATCAAAATTCAACAATTTTGTCGAAAAGTTCTTCTTAGTTGAAAATTCAACTATTTTGTGGAAAATTCGTCTTTTTGTATTAAAAATACAACAATTTTATTGACATTCTTCTTCCTTTACTAAAATTTTATTGTTGGAAAATCATCCCTTTTGGTATAAATTACACCTTTTGGTTTGAAAATGCAACTGTTTGGTTGAAAATTTAATTTTTCGCTGAAAATTAACATTTTTAGCAGAAAGTTTTTATTTTTATCTCGAAAATTCATCAATTAAATTAAAAAATTAAATTAAATTAAATTAAATTTAAATTAAAAATGCCAATAATCAGTTGAATTTTTTTTTCAAAATAGCATATTATCAATTGTTCAAAATATTTAACTGAAAATTGATGTTATTTTCTGAAAAATCAACGATTTGATTAAAAATATAGGTACTTTATTAAAAATTCGTATTTTTTGTTCGGAAATTAGTCTTCGGTGTTGAAAATTCATTTTATTTTTGATGAATATTAATTTTTTCAACTGAAAATTCAACAATTTTTTTCGCTTGGAAATTCAACACTTTTGTAGAAAATTCAACTATTCGGCAGAAAATGAACTATTTTGTAGAAAATACGATTGTCATATTGAAAATTAATTCTCTCAAATGAAAATTCAACTATAAAATTTTTGGTTGAAAATTTAACGATTTGTTTGAAAATATAGGTATTTTATTAAAATTTCTTATTTTTTGGCAGGAAATTAATCTTTGGTGTTGAAAATTCATTTTATTTTTGATGAATATTAATTTTTTCAACTGGAAATTCAACAATTTTTTCGAGCGTTTGAATTATTGTTCAAAAATTGACTTTATCGTTGAAAATTTATATTTTCGAGTTGAAAATTCAACTGTTTTGTAGAAAAGTATTTTTCGCTTGGAAATTCAACACTTTTGTAGAAAATTCAACTATTCGGCAGAAAATTAACTATTTTGTAGAAAATTCGTTTTCTTATTGAAAATAAATTCTCTCAAATGAAAATTCAACTATAACATTTTTGGTTAATAATTAATCTTTTTCAGTTTATATATTTTGCTATTTAGTTGAAAATATTAAGAAACTAGCATCATATACATTTTTCAAACTATTCAGGCGAAAAATTATGTAATTGGTTGAAAATTCGTCTTTTTTGTACAGAAATTATAATTCTGGTCGAAAATTCAACCATCTGGTTAAAAATGTATGTATTTCATCGAAAACTCTTTTTCTTTTTTGTTAAAAATTAATTTTTCTTTACCAGGAAGTTAAAAACTTTTCATTTTTGTGATTTTCATTTCTGAGCACTTATTTGAAATAATTAACTTTTCAAGGAAATATTCACTTAAAATAAAAAGGAAAAGGAATGTCGCAGCAATATATCTTCAAAAAGGAGAAAACAAAAGCTTTTCATTTTACGCGAGGAAATCTCAAGCAGAGGGTACTACTATTCACTTTGACTTATTTTGCAAAAGAAGATGCGAAAGAGGAGCTAGAAATTTTTAATAAAATGTTTTTCGAAAATCGAAAAAGAAATAATTGAGAAATTTAAAAGTTTTCCGTAACAATGCTTTCGAGATTTATGTGACATATCTACCTTTTAAGGAAAACTTCGAACAACTTTTCAAGGTCTTTAAAAAATATGAAGCGATTTAACAAATTTTCAAAGGATTTGAAATATTTTTGGGTATTTTGAAGGATTTGTCTGAGTTCTTTAAGTTTGGCTTGACTGACGGTAAATTGCTATACTATTGTTTTTGACCCGTAAAATCCGAAAATGAACGTCCCAAAATCGTAGCTGCTTCCCTTTCCACGATATAGTCGAAAAAAAGGCATCTTTTATTATTTTTAATAAAAATTATGCATTAAAATGGCAAAATAAAGTTTATTATGTAATTTTGACACAGACAGTGATCATCGTTATTACATATAAATATATATTCAATGAATATTGTTTATAAACTAGATAAATGTACGTTATTGCCAACGGACATGTATTATAAACTATCTATCTATCTTTTTTTCTATATCATCAAATATCAGTGATAATAATGATACTTATTTTTTAACTCTTTTTCTCAAACATAAGTAATATTTATCATTATATTGGTTATACATTATTTTACAATTTATTCAATCGTATCACTGTACATAAAATGCATACATACTCTTAACTGGCTGTCTCTGGAATCTGTTTTGTTTATGCTTACATTGTTATACCGTGTTAGAATTATCGTTGATGGTGGGCAAGACATTTTCAAAATTTGCATGTCTGTGATAGCTGGTGTATCAACAAATCCTCCATTGGAAAAAAAAAAGAAAATAAGTTTATAACGAAACAAATACCACAAATAACTGGACTAATGTAACAGATTAATAATAGTTTTTATTGGGTCAGAGATGAAAGAATGATATGCAAATATCCAAATTCTCTTTGATCTTATAGAAATTAATTATATTTCATTCGAATTAACATCAGATTTCAAATTTTTATTAATGTTGAATGGCCTAGAAACAGCGACAGCGACTTTTCCGTTTCCTTACTGTTTTATTAGTTTATCAGACATGAGAGACAATGAAGAAGCAATTTATAATACTGACTAGTAGTCTCGCGCGCGCCTATTATTTTTTATATAAAGCAGAATAAATCAAATGCCTATTTTTCCTATGTTATTTATATTTAATTAATGTAACAAAATATCTGTATAAAATAATTAGAAGGCACCACAGGATGATTTATGTAACCTTCAATAAGAAGCTCTTTTTCATTAACGGATTTCGCATATCTTATTTGTAATTGAATCTGGGAAAAAATTTAAATACGATTATAATTTAATTTATTATAACTGGCACTTAAATTTGTTTAACCCCCAACTTATTTGTAAATTATATTACCGTCATAATTCTGTTTAGTTTACGAATTAAAAGAAATGTTATTAAAATAAATTGTGAATTTTTCGTTATAACAAGTATATGAGTATATAAATTTCAATCAAATGAATGCTATTAATCATATCGATTTATATTATTATATATAAGTTGTATAAAAATGAAGGAAATTAATGATACATAGAATAATGGCAGTAATTACCAATCTTTCAGTTTTCAAGAAATATTATTGCAAATTTTTAAGTTGTCTGCTCAGCAGTTATTTCCCTTACTCTATAGTAATCCTTTCGCCACTAATATGTAATAACGTATTGAGAGATGTAGTGAATTTTTTCAATGACAAATGTTCTGTTTTTTATCATGAATGATGAAAGTTATTACCAAAAAGTAAAATGTATTTTAGTATAAATTTTTTATATGTGAACATTTCTATCGTATCTGTTGTTGTTCACGTAAATGAGTAAGTTCTTTTATTATGAGAGAAAATGTATCCTGTCTATATAATATTCCAGACCTTTATAAACGTTAAAGTCTCTTTCTCAATGGAAACTAAACTAAGCAAAAAAATTTCAAAAGATATTGTAGAACATGTCTAATTTTACATGGATTCTTTATATAGACAAAAATTATATGTTAAATATTTTGCATGGAATGATTGAAAGTATAAAGTATAAAATTTATTGTTCAAGTCCACATATATGTTATATAAGTAATAATACAAAAACGCTGCACAAATTATTAGGTTTAATTTTTTTATTAGCGATTATTTAAATCTCTTGAAAATGCCTTAGATTCTTCCAAAACATCCTATTACATTTAAAATCCTTTACAATTTCTTTGAATTATTGAAATAAATACCAAATTCCTTCGAATCGTCAAACATTCCCTAAAATCTTTCATGTTTTTTGAAATTGGAATCTTCTGAAATTCATTGAAATATTTTCCTACAACATATACCATTTTAAAATCTTTTGAAATCAATTGAAAACTCCTTAAAATCTCTCACAATATCTCAAAATATTTCAAATTCTTCAAAATCTTTTGAAATACCTTGCAATTGTTTAAAAATATCTTGACAATTCCTTGGATTATGAAAACATATCCTATAGTCTTCAAATTTTTGTGAAATCCCTTCAAATTATCAAAATCAATTCCTTAAAGTATCGGTGATTTTTTTTTCTTTTAAGGAATGTCCCTGAAGAGCGTAAAAATGCTTAATTTGAACGCCTTTAAATTATAAAATTGTTGATCTGTAAACATACAGACCTCTGACATTATGCTATTCAAAATGAGAAAAAAAAATTATTTGAATATGTCACTATAAGAAAATTGAGATTTTAATCCTATTGATAATCCTATTATGAATTGAAAACATATGGAGATTTGTAAAAATATGATCAGGAGTATGTTTCATTAGGTCGTAAAATCAAATTCTCAAAATATTGTCACAGTTCAATAAATGAACCACTGTCGGTGGAGAAAGATAATATATGTGTTCTAGAAAAATGCATCATACCTGAGCTGCATATTCTACAAGGGTTTGCCAATCACCTTTTTGCGACGGTCTAGTACCGTTACTTGGTCGAGGAAGAGTACTAAACTGGCCTATGAAACTGAAAGCAGTATCCAAAAATTATCATGGTGAGATATTTGAAAGAAATGCATGCAGAAAATTGCTTGAAGAACCCGATGAATTACTGGATCCTAATATTTATCAAGATCAGTGTGTATAAAGGTCAGTGTGTATTGATACCTTCCGTAAGTGCATTTAAGGAGATGAACAAAATAGTTGATTTCTACTTTTCTACAAGAAAAATTGATAATATTAATCACCTAGACAATTTGCTTAAAGAACTAGCAAAGACAGTAATGGCAACAGATATCTCGGATCAGGTTGAAACTACATGGTTCATTTGAGCATCTTAAAGATTGTTCAACATTTTTCGAATATTCAGAAGGTTTCGGACTCTGGTCAGAACAAGCTGGAGAATCGGCACACATTTTTACGATTTTGGCAGAAGTGAAAAATAAATTTTATCAGTGGCTCTTTGTATCCACGAAGACTGGAAGATGCTAATGTAGAATGCTCCTCGTTTCATTTATAAAACACTGGATTATATAATTAAGGTGAAAATGTTTACTATTCGTGACTGAATTACATTTTTGAACCTTCATTTTCGGATTCTACGGGTGAAAAACAATAGAGTAGCCTACTCAGAATTATTCGTCAGTGAAGACAAACTTAAAGACCTCGGACTACCACCTGGGTTAGCGTTCGCAGATGATAAGGTTGTTATATCAGAGTCAATCGAAGATATGCAAAGAATGTTGAGCAAACTGAATACAAGCATAAAGAACATAGATCTCAAAATTGACCTAAATAAAACAAAAATTATGGTGTTTGAAGGAAAGAATGAGAAAACAATTTGCAGGATTGTCCTAAATGACGAGAGAATAAAACAAGTTGATGAATACGTATATCTTGGTAGCCTATTCACTAATGACGAAGAGATAAACGAAGAACACTGTAAAAAAAAGTATCATTTCAAGGCTAGTTTTCGGTATAGAAACAGTCCTCCAAAAATATAGTATCTGGTGGTTCCATTTCTAATGCGACTTTATTTTGATGCCCCTAAACGACGTTTTAGTATAACTTTTTTGGACCAAAACAGGACTGAAGTGAGAATCAAATGTCAATGACGTAACGTGGCACATGGGAACGTCAAACGTCCGTGAACTGTCACTGTACTTTGTTCGCGTTGTTTATTTATCACATTAATTATGCCGAAGTGTATCGATCCGGGGTGCTAATCAGGTTTCAAAAATAAACTCAGAGAACCTGAATATGAAAAAATTAATATTTTTGTTGTTCCCGAAGACCCAGCTATTAAAACTTTATGGCAAAAAGCTTCAATTCGGAAAAATTTCACGGTAAAAGCGGGCTAGTTCGTTAATTTCTTAAAGGAAGACATTCTTGCATGAATTGTTAAAGAAGACAAATTGAGGTTAGTATCTAAAATTTTATAACCTTCTAATTTAATCCTGAAATTAACGTAACTTTTTCTGTATCCTACTCAGATAAGACATTGACTAGATTAACTTGGTACATATTTTTTATCCTGAAAATTAATAAAAATATGAATAAATTGTGTTTGTTGTTGCACTTACTGACGGGAGAATGAACCAATTTTTTTTTTTAAATGAGTAGTAAGTGAAACTACCTAATAATAGAGTTTATTGAATAAAAAAGAATTTACTTTTGTTTTATTTGTAACTTTTCATTTCGATTTTACAACAAATATATAATTATTTACCTTTAACAAAATAGTGTCATCGGCTGCTTTTAGGATTTTCTCGTGGAGAATAGCTGGGTCTTTCGAAACGATGGAAAACTTCATTTATTAAATTTAATTAAGCTTTCATTAGCATTAAAAATGCTAAGGAATTCGAAAAAGTACTTTAAAATATTACAAATCCTATCACTATTTAATTATCAATTGATCCTCAAGATCAATTTGTGAATTTTGAAAATTCAAAAGAATTCCAAAGAATTGAAAGAATATGATAATAAACTATGTATGTTATTTAAAGGTTATGTTTTTTTAAACTAGGTACCCAAAAAATTTTACCTTACATGTTGCTTCATTTGAGCTTTAGTCTTTTCTATGGCATTTTCATCAATTTTTTACTCCATTCTCTTGCCGCCTTACCTTTTTTTTTAATCTTTCCTCTTCTTTCAAAAGTTTTGATGGTGGGTTCGATTTTTGACTCTTACTTTCAGCCATTTCGCTGTTTATTTTCTCCGAGTTCCTCTGTTCATTCACTCTGAGTTTAATTAACGAAATAAGCAAAATTTCCAAAAAACATTTATGAGGAATTAGTTATAACCGTTTATTGTTTTAACTATATAGCAATTGCGTCGTGTAAACACGCCGATATAAACCTAACCTAAACCTGTCAAATGAAATATAGGATCTTCAGGATCGTAACAAGTCGTAATTAAGTTTTTCAGGTTGGGTGGGCGATAACCAAGACTCCAAGATGTCTGCAAGCTGAGGGCCAAACAATAATACCATTTGCATGGGACAAAACTTTATTTTTTTATTAGTTTAGACAAAAATTATTTTTCACCGTAAGTTTATATGATTTAAATAGCTTTTTAAAAATAAAAAATTATATCCTAATTAGGTATTCCAGGTTAGGTGGGGGAAATCCAAGATGTCTGCACGCCGAGGGCCAAACAATAGTACCAATTGCATAGGATGAAACTTTTTTTTTTAATTATGATGGAGCAGGTATCTATTTTATTATGAAAAAAACAAGAAACTTCATTTTTTCAATAACATTAAAAATAACTATTTTTTACTGTGAGAGTATTTGCACATTATTTTTTATTTTCTAAAAGCTATTCAATTAATAGAATTTACCTCTTTCCCCTTTTCTATTTTCTCTATCTCATTTCAAAAGCGGAAGAAAATTTAAACAATGAAGAATTTTATGTAAACTATAAAATTGTCAAACTCTGAATATGCGTATGAAAATTATTTGAATAAATAATCATTGTTGTAAACTTTCAAAGAATCGTAGGAAATTATTGTTGCGAATACATTCTTTGTTGATTCCGTAAACAAATTAAGCCTATTCTCTGCGAAATGGTCAAACTCTTAATTTTCCTAATTAAAATTGTTTAAATAATTAACAAATCTTGAAAATTTGAAAAGTATAATAGATAAAAAGTAATCGGAAATATATGTATAGTTTATTATATAAAAAATTGACCCTATTCGTTAAACATATGCAAATTCTGAATTTGTTTATTAAAGTTGTTGTATTTATTTCTTGAAAAAACCCAAACTCTGAATATGTTTTTATTAATAATTACTGTAAATTCCAAAGTATCATAGGAAATAGTTATTTTAAAAACATTTTTTATTGATTCGGTGATCAAATTGTGCCCATTCGTTGACAAAATTTGAAACTCTAAATATCTTCATAAAAATTGTTGGAATAATTGATAATTATTGTAAATTTGCAAAGTTCACAACTAAAGAATTTCCAAATTAGATCGAAAAAATTTAATAAATTTCAATCTCAATTCCAAAAAAGTGAACTATTCTAAAATAATCATTCAGAATTGCATAATATTCTACTGTGCACAATGAATATAAAAAAGTGTTGAATTGCAAGTATTTAAACTTCAAGATTTTGAAAATTATATTAAATAATAATCATATTTTCAAAATATAATTTCAAATTGTATCACTTCAAATTTTTAATATTTTAAATTGAAGAGATTCAATTTTGAATTTGTACAAAAAAAAATTTATGCAAGTCTTCAGTTTTACAATCGAAAATTCTCGAGTTTTGATGATTCACATTAAAAATTTGTTCAATTTAGAAAATTTTGAATTAAAAGCTTGATTTTTGGTTCTTCAGAATTAACAAAATTTAAGAATATTTATTTATACTTTTACAAAATTAAGCATTTTTCAATTCTAAATCTTCAGAGTTGTAGAAATTGAAATCGCCAATTTCTCAAATTGATGAGGTTTCAATCTGGACTAATTTTAATTAAAAATAATGCATATTTGAATTTCTACAATTGAAAATTCTGTAATTTCGATCACTTAAATTCGAAAAAGATTCACAATCCTTCAAATTTTCCTTCAAAGTATTCAATCTAAAAAAACTGAAAAAAGTGCTCAGGAATATAAAAATCTTCCAGATTTTTTAAATTTTCTTCTTAAAATGAATTTTTTTAAATGAATCATCATTCGAAATTTTTCCAGAAAACTAAAGAATATTTCTTATTGTCTTGGGGCTTTTCAAAATCCTTAAAAAGCTTTTTATTTTTTTTGTTTGAAACCTGCTCTTCAAAAATTTGCATCTTGTTAAAAAAATTCTGAATATTCTGAAGCTTTCAATTATTTACAAATCTTTTAAAAACTTCTAAAATATCTGTATATCATATAAAATTATCTAAATTTTCACCATCATTTTTTCTAATTCAAGAGAGAATAAGAGATTGGAAAAGATTTCTTAAGACTCGTTGCAAATTTTAAAAGAATTTCTTATTTTTCAAAATTGATTTTATAGTTTGTGGAAAATTGGACTTTTTTGTAAAAAATAATATTTATGGTTGAAAATTCATCTTTTCGGCATAAAATTCAACTGTTCTTTTTCTTTGAATCTTTTTTGGTTGGAAATTATTTTTTTTTTTTCAAATAAAAATGTAACTATTGTTCCAGTTGAATGTTCAATAATTTTAGTTCAAAAATTCATTTTTTTAATTATTTTTTTTTTCCTAAAAATTTATTTATTTGATTTTTGGCAGGAAATTGTTGACAATTTATCTTTTTTAGAGAAAATTAATTTTTTTGCTCGAAAATTCAACTATTTCAGTTGAATATTCATTGTTTTAGTTGAAAACTCTTATGTTTGGCTTGAAATTAAACTATCTGGTTAACAAATTGTCTTCTTGAATCAAAAATTCAACTATTTTGTTGAAAATTGTATTTTTTTTTTGTAAAGAATAATTATTTTTATTTTAAAATTAATCTTCTGGTTCAAAAATTCATTTTTTTGGTTGAAAATTCAAGTGTTCCAGTTGAGTATTCATAATTGTAGGTGACAATTTATTTATTCATTTTTCAAATTTAACTATTCAGTTGAAGATTCACAATTTTATTTGAAAATTCATTACTTTGGTTGAAAATTCAACTTTTTTGTTGAAAATCCGTTTTTTTTGGTTGAAAATTAATTTTTTTAATTGAAAGTATAACTATTTAATTTTTTTGTGCAGAATTGATATCTTTACTGGAAACTTTAAGTATTTTATGAAAATTGTTTTATTTTGCAATGTTTTGCTCTGTTGTGTTGAAGGATGTTTAGAATAAAAGTCATGAATTAAAATAAATGTTCGCGTTTTCCGTCAAATACGAATTTGTTCCTTTTAGTTGGCCGGGAAAATTGAAAAACTTGACCGGGGAAAACCGGCAATTTGAAATCGTCTGCCAAGTCGCCACCTTGAAAATGTCTGTGCTTGAGGAAGGCAAACCAGTTGTACAATTAAAAAAAAATTAAGTATTTTAAATATTCAAAACTAGAAATTTTCGAGAATGTCAAATCAAACTTATTTATAGATTCAAAATTGTTATACAGGAAGACATTTAAAAAGCTCGGAGAAGATTTTCTACTGAAGATTAAAAGAATATAATGAGTTTCCTACAATTTATTTAGTCTGAGTTTCAAAATATTGGCGCCATCCTACGTTCTAATGATTCCAATCGTTTTCAATTTGGCAGCCATTATTCTGAATTAGAGGTTAAATTGTCACTGCAGCATTTTAATATTGTGGTAATTATTTAGAAGCGGTTTTTTACGCTTTCAAACAAAAAATATCAACAATATTAATTTAAAAAGAAGTAAATGAACGTTTGACAATAATATACCCGCTAAATCAAACTACTACTCCTACTTGATAAAGACACTATATCACTGTCACATCATTAGGTGGCATGATGTTTACGTACTCCTCACCCTCATACTTTGTAGTCTTCATTCGGTATACCGCCTGAACAAATATTCAATTAATGTAGTTGTATTATAGACCTCATGAAATTGGAATGTTGTAGTTTTTTGGCCTGTGGTCTTGCGAATTTATAAGTGGTGGTGTAAATAAAGAAAGTCTTTATTTATTTAAATGTCAATGCATTTCGCCAGCGATATCGTGGCCTCATCAGGACTATAATAAGTATGGACAAAAAAAGATGACAAATATTTTTTGACGTTCGTAACACTAACAATTTGTACATTAAAAGGAATTATAAGTGTAACTTACCATAATGACATTCTTAGATTTTTTTTTTTAATTTAGTTGGTTGTTTTTGGAAAAAACATTGAATTTTTGTATAAACCCATGATAAATCGTTCGTCGAAAAAAACTTAGATGTTTTAGATAGAAACATATTTTTCCATGATTGAAGTTCTGTATATTAGTAATGGTAAGTTGTATTTTATAAACCCATTGATAGTTTTATTGTTCAGAAGCTTAGATAATTTGAACCTATATAATGATAAAATAAAAGTATAGTTTATTTTAGATCCAAGTAATATTTGAATAAATAGGAATATGAGTAAAAATACTTACAAAAAAGTACTCTTCTATCATTAAAAATCCATAATTTAAAATTTGTTGCCAAATTGAGTTCCCAAATTTTAATTTAATTTAGCAAGACTAGAGTATTGTTTTTCAAGAAAAGACTGGTATATTAAATGAGAAATATTGTTAGGTGACATTTTTGAAAAGTTAAATAATTGAAATTTGTTTATATTTTTAAATTATTTAAAGGTTTCTTTGCAATCCACATGTCTGCTGTCTGCTCTAAACGAATTTAGGTTAGGAACTGAAGTAGATGAAAAGTTTCATGTTTTCATTAAATTTCTAGAAAGTTTCAATAATGTCGTAGTATATTACACTTAGATTTTCAGTGTCGGATATAAAATTAACAGTACCCTTATTTTTCACAATGTTAATCATTTCTAAAATATTTCTGTTATGAAAATTGCTTTCTAAATCTAGAATTTTTACATTTTCGGAGTTGTAATCAAATTTATGATTGAAATTAGTAGCATGTTTACATAAACCTGTGTTAGTTTTTTCATATTTTTCAGTAGTTCGATGTTCCGAGATTCCAGTCTTAAGGGCACGTTTAGTCTGCCCAATATAAGTCATCTGACAATCTTTACAATTGATTTTATAAATAAGATTAGTTTTTTCAAATTTAGGTATTGTGTCTTTAATAGATGGTAAAAGGGTATCAAATAATTTATTTTTAATTGTAAAGATAAGAGATACGTTTAACTTTTTACATATTCTTATCATTGGTATATAAAGGTCTTTTTGATAAGGCAATGTAATTAATTTCGAGTAGTCAATGATTTTTTCATTATTTTCTGTATTAGTTAAAGGGTTTTTTAGATTTTCCAGGTGTTGAAGTCTTTCTTTAATATGATTTATGATAAAGTGATGTGGATAATTGTTATTAATCAAGATTTCATAGATGATGCCAGTATTTTTAGCATGAAAATGAGGTTCTGAAAGTTTTATTGCTCTATCACAAAGAGAGAAAATAATTCCTTTCTTGTGATTAATATGCTGACTTGAAAGATAATTTAAAGTTCTTCCGGAATACACTGCTTTTTGGTACCAATTTGTTTCAATATAACCTTTTTCAAAAATAATCTGTAGATCTAAAAAGTTAATTTTTTTATTGACCGGTTGTTCAAGTGTGAATTTTAAAGTTCCACCTTTTTTGTTAAATTCATTCAAAATTTTTTGTATTTTAGTTTTTGGTAAACATATTAGTGTATCATCTACATACCGAAAATAGAAGATTTTTAAATTTGGATTTTTAATAATTTTTTCTTCCATATCTTGCATGACCAATTCAGCTAACATTGTGGATATAGGTGATCCCATCGGTGTTCCAAATTTTTGTTTGTAAGTTTTATAATTATATTGAAAATAAGCATTACTAATACAAAATTTTATAGCCTCGTCAAATTGGTGAAAGTTAGGTTTGGTGTGATTTTTGATTTTATTCCAGTTTTTTTCAATTATTTTGTAAACTACATTAGGATCGATATTTGAGAACATCGAAACTATATCAAGTGATATTACAGTGTGGTCATCTGGTATATTAAGATGTCTAATTTTTTCTATAAGTTTCCAACTGTCTTTTATAATGTATTGTGATGTGCTAAGAATTTCATTAAGAATTGTTTTTAAATATTGTGATAAACCGTAAAGTGGTGAACCTCTAAAAGAAGTGACACGTCTGATTGGTAGATTTTCTTTATGTAATTTAATTAAACCATAGAATAGGGGTGACAAACCAATAGTACATCTTAGAAAGTTATAAAGCTTCTTGTCTATTGTTGAGTTATCCCACCATTCTTTAACCATGATGTTAAGTTCTTGTTGAATTTTTTTAGTAGGATTTTTTATAACCTCGCAAGTTTTTTGATCATTCAAGATATGTAGCATTTTTTTATTATAATCCTCTTTTTCAATAATAACTGTGGCATTACCTTCATCAGGACGAGATATAAGAAGATTTGGATTGTTTTTTATAAAAATTTTTGTTTCTTTAAATTTCTGTTCAAGAATTTTCTGATTAGGATCCCAAATAATTTTGGAAATAAGAAATTTTTTTAAATTGAAAGCTACGTTATATCTGAGACAATTAAGATCTTTATCTGAAATTTTCAAACGTTCCACCAAAGTTTCCACCTAAGGATAGAATCTCGGTTACATTTTTCGGAATGTTATTATTTGTTAGGTTTTTCACAAAATTCTCAGTATGAATAACAGGTAATGACGACTGATTTTTTTCAAGCAATTCAAGTTTTTTTATAGATGTTCTTATAAGATTACCTCCATAAGCTTTAACTTTAGGTAGGTTATAATCTTTTAGATTAATTAAAAGTATTTTATTTTTATTTATTTATTAATTTTTTGTACTTGAAATTTTCCTTGAATTATTAAAAATTTAATTTCCATCCTATAAATAACACGTGCGCGTCGTGTGTGTTACAAACGAAAACTGCAGAGGGCGCACTGCAGAGGCAAGTGCATTCTCTCAATCCAACCCGATTGGGAACAATTGACACAATTAGCAACAATTTAAACCGATTCAAAACTTGATCACACTTAATTGTTATGAATCGTGTCCAATCGATTATTTCTAGAAGGGTTGTATAATAATTATGTATAATGATACTAAACGTTAAGTGTTGACAATATTTTGAAATCGAATGGATCTGATTAGCTATTACGTTACATATAAAATGTAGAAGAAACTTTGTGGAGTGTACAAATGTTTTGTTGAAAAAGTGATTGATTATCCTGATATCTAGAGTCCTAATTAAGGTTTAGGAAACATACAAGGGGAGTGCAGTAAAAAGACTGTGTAAATGGTAGATTAGATTAGAATCATGATGTAATGCTTGTAGATAAGAATCAACAACTTTTAATGTTGAGCTGGTGCCATTATACTGTGGATCGTGCAATATGCAAGTTTTCTCTTCTGTTGGGGTTGTCGATTAGGGGTTGTTTACAATTCCATTCACGTTATACAGTTAAACACGATTTTCAATGTTGGATAATTAATAACTTACACAAATTTATATGAAAATTGAAGTTGCTTCAATTTTCATAAACGTTGCGTTTAATGCAGTTCAGTTACATATTGCACTTCAAACATTCATAGAATCATACCAATTTGAATAAATATCAATGATTTGTTGACTCTTTTTTTTATAAGGGTAAA
Organism: Andricus quercusramuli; assembly: GCA_932178445.1. Lineage (NCBI taxonomy): Eukaryota > Metazoa > Arthropoda > Insecta > Hymenoptera > Cynipidae > Andricus > Andricus quercusramuli. The sequence continues at coordinate 53,951 of CAKNXH010001266.1, read as the reverse complement.
AGTATTTGAACACTTTTTCATTGATTTTTCTTATTATGGTAGTGACCAGATATTTGTTAATAAATATTATGTCATTTCTTTTATGCTAGAATTGTTACAAATTATGAAATTTTGTGTGTGGGGTGATTTTGGTATTAAACACTTTTCTCATAAAGTTAGAAACATTGTTCAAGAGTTTTGTTTTGTAAATAATTGTGAACAATTTTTCGATGTGTTATATTTTTGAAACTGATTCAGATATTCGATTTTTCTTTCATGATTCTGATGAGGAATCCTTAAAAGTCCACATAAAATAATTTGATTGATGTTGAAAATTGACAAAATGAGAAATATTTCCATTAAGACCCCAAACTCCATTTAGAAAAAAATCGCGAATAACGAAAAAGTTTACCCGGACAAGTTTTTCCTCTTTAAAATATCTACAAAAAGTTTTTTCACCATTTTCCGACATCCCGCAAAAAATTGTTGCTTGTTACTAAAAAAGACAATAATTTCCAATGTATAAATTTTGCAAAAATGAAGTAATCAGAAATTAACGTAGCTATACAAAAATATACTTCTGAAAATAAAAACAGTACCTATATTTGTTGAGAATCAATAGTAAGAAACAATTCAATTGTAACATTGTTGAAAAAAATATTTTTTGTAAGTTTCGAAATTATTTAATAAAAACACTGTTTTTCATTTCAAGTATCATCATCAGTGATACTATTTTCATTTTTGAATAATTGGAAAACTATTCTTCAGAAATATGATTTTTGAAAAAAATAAAAAATGCAAGAAAAAAGTGATACAGAGAATTTTTGTATTTTTGTGTGTTAAATTTTTTTCCTTTAACTGAAAATTTAACAAGTCCAATTTTGATAGAAAATTTATATTTCTAGCTAAAAATTGGCCTCTTTTGTTTGAAATATGAACAATTACGTTTTATGTTGGGAACAATCTTTTCTTGTTGACATTTCAACTACTTGGTTGAAGGTTGAACAATCTTCTTACAAGTTCAACTATTTCTTTAGAAATTCTTTCTTTTTTTTTTTTAATTCAACGTTTTTGATTGAAAATTCGTATTTTTGGGTTAAAAATTCAACTATTTTGTAAAAATTAATCTTTTTGGCTTGAAAATGTACCAATTTTATTATTATTATTTTTTTTTTTAAAATTCTTGTTTGGTTAAAGAATCGACTATTTTGTTCAAAATCCTTCTTTCTTTCTTGAATGATTTGTTTTTAATTTACGACTGACCTACTCTTTGATATTACCTGACGTTTACAGTTTTTGTTAAAAATTCGAGCTTTTAAGTTAAAAATTCAACTATTTTGGTGGAGAATTCGAATTTTTGTTTGGAAATTTACTTCTTTGTTGAAAATTCTACTTTCTGGCTCAATGTTTACCAATTTCTTCATTGTTCATTCTTAGCTGAAAAATCTTTTTCGCTCGAAAAATCGACTATTTTGTTCAGAATTCGTATTTTTGGGTGAGCTCAGCTGTTTTAAACAAAAAAACGAGTTTGCATCAAAATTAATTAATTTTTATCTAAAAATGTCATTTTTCAAGCAGAAATGGAACAGTTACATCGCGAGTTGAAAAAATTAATTTTTAACTAAAATGAAACGAATTTTCAACGAAATTAATTAATTTTCAATCACAATGGTAAACTTTCAATGAAAAATATAAATTTTTGTCCACAAAAAAAAATAATTTTGTTGGAATTGAGAAAATAAAATAGTTAAATTTTCAGTTATAAAATTAATTTTCAATCAAAAAAGGAATCAATTTTCAACCAAAGAAATTAATTTTTATGCAAAATGATGAAGTTTCAACTAATGAGAGAACTCTTAACAAAGAGGTGAATTTTCACATAAAACGTATAAATTTTCAAATAAAAATAGAATAGTTGAATTTTCAGTGGAAAATGAATTTGCAATCAAATTCAAATGAATTTCCAATGGAATAGTATAGCTGTCAACTAAGAACGATAATTTTTATCAAAAATATAAATTTTCGACAAAAAGTGAACGGGTTACATTTTTAGTTGAAGAAATCAATTCAAATAAGGAAAAACAAAAAATTAATTAATTGAGCAAAAAGATAAATTTCCAACCAATAAGATGATTCTTGCATCCAAATAGAAGAATTTATAAAAAAATTACATGAATTTTCAAACAAAATATTTGAATTCTTAATGGAATTTTCAACCAAAGAAGAAAATTTCCAACAAAATAGCTTACTTTTCAACTGAAAAGTATACATTTCAAAAAGGTTGCTTAATTCTCAGCGAAATAGTTACATTATCAATCCCAAAAATGCAGTTTTAACCAAGAAGAATAACTTTCTATCGAAAAGTACGAATTTTTAAATAAGACGATGAATCATCAACCAAATGAGTAAATTTTCAACTAAGTAGTTCCAACAAAAAAAGATTTCTTTTTCACATTAAAATGTTATTCTTTTGTCAAAAATTGAATTATTTTGTTGAAAGTTCAACAACTTTAAACTAATTATTAAAAGCGACTGATCATTCAAAATGACTTACCTCATCATTGAGTCAAATTGACAGATTTAAAAAGTTTCTCTTGACCGATTTATCGGTAATTTAATCCACATTATTTAAATAACCTAATTTAAATAATTATTCAAATAATGCGAATCAGTAATTTCTGACTGATTGAAATTTAGAGTGTACTTATTTTTGTTGAAACTTTTCTAGATAACAGAAAAAAAGTATTTGTTTCCTTTCCTGTAACTTTTTCGAAAGGGCTTGGGCTGGTCAATTAGCCTAAATAAAATGACTAATTTTTTGAATTATTTTTTATTTATATTCGTCAACGAATTTGAAAAAGTATCTTGAGATAAATTTAATTCATAAATTCAGTCCGTACTTTGCTGAAACTATGCTCATTAGTGTTTGTTTGCCATATTCATTTGGAACCTTTGTCCAAATGTTTGCTCTTCTCCATCCTTTGAATTTGTCAGATTATGCTTGGGCACATCTTGTTTTCAGACACGAGAGGTGAAATGTCAGTCTCGAGCTTTCCTCTCATTCCAGGAAAACAAAAAAAATTTCTTTACATAAGCCCACGAGACTGCGATCTTGACACAAGTAACCACTCGCTTTTATCCGATGCGCTAGATGCGAATCCTTGACAAAAATAGGCTAGCAGCTTTGTCAAGAGAAAGGTGGCGAAGAGAGAAAGTCTTATTCTGTTTTAGTTGGAAATTACCTAACAAAAAAGGAGATATCTAATTTTTCAATCCATTTCAAATTTCAGTAATTAGATTGAAACTTTTTACTTTTAAGATAAAGGCACTAAAGACCGGGAAAATACTAACAAAACCAGGATAATGCTAGTAACATTAACAAATATTATGGAAAAAAATTCTTCTCAATAAAATTGATGTATAGGTTCCATATCGAATTCAATACAAAAGGTTTAAGATTTGAATTGGAAATTTATAGTCTTTCCAAAAAAATAGTAGAACAAAATATTTAGCTTTCATAAGCCCAAATAAGGTTTCAATAAAGCTTAATTGAAAAAAAAAAAAAAAGAACACAATATTTGAAAGCCGGGACAATACTAACAGAACCAGGGTAATGCTAGTACATCTAAAAATATCATAGAAAAAATTCTTCCCAATAAAATTAATGTATAGGTTCCATATCGAATCTAATACAAAAGGATTGCGATTTGAAATGGAAATTTATAGTGTTTCCAACAAAATAGTTGAAAGCCAGGTCAATACTAATAGAATCGGGGTAATGCTAGTACATTAACAAATATTATAGAAAAAAATTTTTCCCAATAAAATTAATGTATAGGTTCCATATCGAATTCAATACAAAAGGTTTAAGACTTGAAATGGAAATTTATAGTCTTTCCAAAAAAATAGTAGAACAAAATATTTTAAAACCGGGACAATACTTACAGAACCAGGGTAATGCTAGTACATCTACAAATATCATAGAAAAAA
>CAKNXH010001266.1:36043-49972 GCA_932178445.1 Andricus quercusramuli | reverse complement strand
AAAATATTTGAAAGCCGGGACAATACTAACAGAACCAGGGTAATGCTAGTACATCTACAAACATTATAGAAAAAAATTCTTCCCAATAAAATTAATGTATACGTACTATATAGAATTCAATACAAAACGTTTAAGATTTGAAATAGAAATTTATAGTGTTTCCAACACAATAGTTGAAAGCTGGGACAATACTAACAGAACCGGGGTAATGCTAGTACATTAACAAAAATATTATAAAAAAAAAATCTTCCCAATAAAATTAATGTATAGGTTCCATATCGAATTCAATACAAAAGAATTGAGATTAGAAATTGAAATTTATAGTGTTTTCAACAAAATACTTGAACAAAATAGTTGAAAGCCGGCACAATACTAACAGAACCAGGGTAATGCTAGTACATCTACAAATATCATAGAAAAAAATTCTTCCCAATAAAATTAATGTATAGGTACCATATCGAATTCAATACAAAAGGTTTAAGATTTGAAATGGAAATTTATAGTGTTTCCAACAAAATAGTTGAAAGGCGGGACAATACTAACAGAACCGGGGTAATGCTAGTACATTAACAAATATTATAGAAAAAAAAATCTTCCCAATAAAATCAATGTATAGGTTCCATATCGAATTCAATACAATATATTTAATATTTCAAGTCGAAATTCATAGTGTTTCCAACAAAATAGTTGAACGAAATAGTTGAAAGCCGGGAAAGTACTAACGGAACCGGGGTAATGCTAGTACATTAACAAATATTATAGAAAAAAATTATTGCCAATAAAATTAATGTATAGGTACCATATCGAATTCAATGAAAAATGTTGAATATTTCAAGGCGAAATTTATAGTGTTTCCAACAAAATAGTTGAACAATATAGTTGAAAGCCGGGACAATACTAACAGAACCGGGATAATGCTAGTACATTAACAAATACTATAGAAAAAAATTATTCCCAATAAAATTAATGTATAGGTACCATATCGAATTCAATACAAAAGGTTTAAGATTTTAAGTGGAAATTTATAGTGTTTTCAACAAAATAGTTCAACAAAATAGTTGAAAGCCGGAACAATAATAACAGAACCGGGGTACTGCTAGTGAATTAACAAATATTATAAAAAACATTCTTCTCAATAAAATTGATGTATAGGTACCATATCGAATTCAACACAAAAGGTTTAAGATTTGAAATGGAAATTTATAGTGTTTCCAACAAAATAGTTGAACAAAATATTTGAAAGCCGGGACAATACTAACAGAACCGGGGTAATGCTTGTATATTGACAAATATTATAGAAAAAAATTCTTCCCAATAAAATTAATGTACAGGTACCATATCGAATTCAATACGAAAGCTTTGAGATTTGAAATGGAAATTTATAGTGTTTCCAACAAAATAGTTCAATTTTCAAGAAAAAAGATCAATTGTCTACCAAAAGAATTTTAAGGATTTTGAATAAGATCAAAATCAAAACTCCTTAAATTCTCTCTTTCTCTCATTACTTTCACTATGTAAAATTTCAAAATTATCATAGTAAAACTCACGGTCAACGTCAAATGAAAATTCATTTCTTTGGTTAAAAATTTAACTATTTGGTTGAACGTCACAACTGTCTGATTGTAAATTTATCTGTCCTGGTTGAGAATTAAACTGTTTTGTAGAAAAAAAATTTTTGATTGAATTCAACAGTTTTTGGTTTAGAATAAAAATATTTCTTTGGTTGATTGAAGATTCACGTTTTTTTTAATGTATCTTTTTTTGGTAGAAGATTAATCTTCTCGGCAGAAAATATATCTTATTGGACAATTACTTATTTCCTTGGTAGAAAATTATTTGGGAAATAGTATAAAATGTATCTGATTTAGGTGAAAATTCAACTATTTGGTTGAAAATTTGTTTTTTGTTGTTCCTGGAAATTGATTTTTCTAAGTAAAAATCTGACTATTCTATTTTTAGTTGAAAGTTGATCTTTTTTAGTTGAAAATTCATATATTCTCTCTAAAGTTTGTCTTTCTTGTTAGAAAATTCATCTCTAAAGTTGAAAGTTCAACTATTTGGTAAAAAAATCATTTTTTAGTTGAAGATTCATTATTTTAGTTAAATATTCATTTCTTTAACTAAAAGTTCAACTATTTGGTTGAAAATTCATTTTGTTGTTAGTTATAAATGAATTTTTATGATCAATATTTCATTGTTGCTTGAAAATTGATATTTTTTTATTTCAAAATTTATGTATTTTTTTGAAAATAGGTCTTTTTGGTAGAAAACTCATTTTCAAAAATTGAATATTCGTTTTTTCCAAGTTGGAAATTAAATTGACATTTTCTTGGATGGAAATTCAACTATTTTGTAGAAAAGTCCCTTTTTCTTGGTTGAAAGATATTTGTTCCAAATGAAAATTCAATTATTCAATTTTTGGGAGAAAATTTCCCTTTTATTCGAAATATTACCTATTGGGTGGAGGATTTAACTATTTTGTTGAGAATTCGTTCCTTGTTGGTTTAATTCAATCGTTTGAAAGTTCGTCTCCAGGTAGAAAATTGATCGTTAATGGTAAAAAGGTCGTCTTTTTCAGTTGAAAAAAAACTTTTTTGTTAAAAGTTCAATCTTCTGGGTTGAAAATTAAATTATCTTCTAAAAAATTCGTCTTTTTGGCTTGAGAATTCAACTGTTTTGGGATAAATTTTTATTTTCTTTTAGTTTTTGAATTTGACCATTTGGTTGAAAATTGCATCTTTGTAGGTTGAAAATTCATCTTTCTTGGTTGAAAATGAACATTTCTGTTAAAAATTCAACTGTCTTCGAAAAAAATCGTCTTTTTGGCTTAAAAACTTAACTATTTGGTTAAATTTTAAACTATTTTGTTGTAAATTTTTATTATTATTAACAGTTCATCTATTTGGTTGCAAATAAAAAAAATACATAAATTTTTAACCAAATGGTTGAATTTTCAACTGTGAGCTACCAATTTTCTATTGGTGATTCAATAGGTAAAAGTTCAGTTGAAAAAAATAATTTTAAAACAAAACAAGATGAACATGTGAAGAAAAAATAGGTAAACTTTTCAACAAAGAGATGCATCTTCAACTGATAAAATTAATTTTAAACAAATTAGTTCAATTATCAATCAAGTAGTTGAATTTTCAATCAAGAAAATTAATTTTCTATAAAAAATTCAAATGAATAACGGAATATATAAATTTTCCACCAACCTCTTGAACGTTCAACTGGAAACTAACAATTTTCAATCAACAATAAAATAGTTAAATTTTCAGTTAAAAAATTTACTTCAAAGAAAAAAAACGAATTTTCAACAAAATAGTTCAATTTTCTGCTAGAGAGAATTTTTCACTGAAAAAAGGAGAGGAAAACTAAAGAAAATAGACCTTCAACTAATATAATTAATTTTGAATAAATTATTTCAATTATTAACCAAGTAGTTGAATTGTCAATCAAGAATATTAATTTTTCACCAAAAAATACGAATTTACAACTTAATATTTAAAATTTCCACTAAATTGTTTAATTTTCAACAAAAAGTTATAAATTTTCAACCAATAATGGAATAGTTACATTTCCAGTTACAGAAATTAATTTTGAAGCCAAAAAGAAATTTTCAACAAAATAGTTGAATTTTCCACTAAGAGCGATTTTCAACTAATAGCAATCAATTTTAAACCAATAACAAAATTTTTTAATTTTCAGTTTAAAAATTAATTTTCAACCAAAAAAGAACATTGAAAAAAATTGCAATAAAAATCGATAAATCTTTAATCAATTAGTAGGATTTTAAACCTAAATAGTTTAATTCTAAATCAAAAATATAATAGTAGACTTTTCAATTAAAAGCATGAACTTTCAACGAAAAATAGATAAATTTTCTTATTGTGATATATAATTTCAGTTTGAATTCACGAGAAGAAAAACAAAACGAGAGAAAAGTAAGTTCCTTGAAAATAGGGCAGAAAAGAGGAATTCCTTAAAAAAGGAGAAAAGAGGAGAATAGGAGAAAGAGTGTGAAGTCTGCATTTAGATCCTTCACTTGTAAAATGAAATCACAAATTTTTTTTTTTTCAAGTATTTCAGAATAATTTGGTTCACTTTTAAATGTTCCGTTTGACACAGTTTTGAACGGTTCCTTAAGACAGAGGTCAAAGGTCATTAGTCGAAGGTTAGGGGTCAAACGTAACAAAATGCAGTTGAGGGGTCAAATCCCTTCTTTCCCCAAAGACAAAAGGTTATAAGGTCATGCTTCATTTCATAGGTCAACAAGGAGGGGTCAGAGGCCAAAGGTTACAAGTCGCAGGTGAGAGGTCGAAAATTTTATAAAATTTTGAATATTAAAAAAAAAGAATTTCTAGAATTTTAATTGAATAAAATGGGAAATTTTTAAATTGGGAAGAGTTAAATCAGTCAGAGGTCAAAGTGTAAGGAACTGATGCGAACGAGCTGAGTAAAAGAATTTCTATATTCGTGAAAAATTGAAAATTTTGAAGATTGGGAAGCATCAGAAATGGAAAATTTTGGCTTTTTGACAGTTTTATTCCATTTTTAATTTAACTTTTCTAAGAAAAAAGGATACATCCTATTTTTTAATTCACTTTAAAAATTAATTAGAGTAAAAGAATTTATTTGAAATAGGAAAACACTGGAAGCCGGGGTAATGCTGACGCAACTGGGGTAAAGCTGGTATAGTAAAACAAAAAAAATTATTTTTTGTTCACTCCTTTCATGAATTGAACACAGGAACTTTTTGGAATAGAAATTAATAGTTTCCGAGAACGCTTCTGCTAACTTTAGTGAAATATTAGTTTTGGAACATTAGTTATGTTCGAGCAATATAACTTCATTAGCATTTGAAGCATCACTTAGTTTGAAAAGTATAATGCAGTCCAGAATTCTCTCATACGAGAAATGGCTCTCTAAATTACTCTCCAGCTCGTTAATAAATAATTAGAAGGCAAAACTCGTTTGTGTAATTTACGCTAATTTCCCTGATAGTATTGTAAGCGAGCTTCAGTTTCCAGAGCAACTCGAAAATTATAATTTATAAATTCAAATTCAGAAAGATTGAATAAAAATTTATTTAAACTAAAAAAGTAAAATCTATGCAAAATGGAAATATTCGAAACTAATGAGAAAATATCATCTAGATTCCACAAATTTTTTTAGAGACGGTTGAATTTTTAAGAAAAAAAGTTTATTTTCAAGTTACTTTACAATCAGAAATTAATTTTTTATCCCAAAGTTTGAATTTTTAACAAAACAGTGATATTTTTCAACAAAAGAAAAAATTTATTATCTTCATCGAAAAAAGAATTATTATTCAACAAAAAAAAAACTTGAATTTTGAAGCCGATAATACAAACTTTTCAGAAGATAGTTGAATTTTCAATCAGAAATTTTAATTTCTAACATAAAAATTTATTTTCAACCAAGAAAGAAGACATTTCTACTATACAAGTTGATTCTACTAGAAAGTTGAATCCAGAGGACAAATTTTCAACAAGTTATATTGAACAAAAAACAAAATTTTGAACAAAATAGTTGAATTTTCAACCAAATAGATGAATTTATAGTCAAGAAAGATGAACTTAAACCAAATAGTTAAATTTTTCTCTAAAAAATATATTGTTCGCACCAAAAATGGAATCGTCAATTTTTCAGTTTGAAAAATTAATTTCCAACAAAAAAAGAGGAATTTCCAACCAGTTGATTTCAATCAGAAAAGGAGAATTTTTAACCCAATAGTTGAAACCTCAACCACAAAGATGGATTTTTAACGAACAAGATTAATTCTTTAAATAAAAAAGACAAATTCTAAACAAAATACTTTATCTTTCTACCAAAAAGATGAATTTTCCTTAAAAAGAATTAACTTTCTACCAGAATACAAATTTAAAAAAAAATACATGAATTTTTGACAAAATTGTTGGATTTTGAAGCTAAAATCCAAAATGACAAATTTCCTACAAAGCAGTTGAATTAGCAGATAGAAAATTTGATTAAAAAAGAGTTCCTGAAAAATAGTTGAATTTTCATAGAAATATTTTAATTTTCAACCAAATCGTATAATTTTCAACCAAAAATATGAATTTTCAACTAAAAAGTTAATTTTCAATCCGAAAATATGAACTTTAAACGAAAATGATGAATTCCCAATTAAAAATTTAAATAGTAGAACTTTGAACAAGTAGCTGATTTTAAAAAAAAAAAAAATAATTTTCAACAAAATAGTTAAATCCTCAACCAGAAAAATTTTCAATCAACAAGATTAATTTTTCACAAAAAAGACGAATTTTCAACAAAGTACGTGAATTTTTCGGACATATAGTTGAATCTTGAACTGAAAAGGTTAATTTCTGAATTAAGAAAATAAATTTTGAACCAAAAACGGAATACAAGGTGAATTATCTACAAAAGGACAAATTTTCAAGCAGTTACATTGAACGAAAAAACAAATTTTTTAACAAAATAGTTGAATTTTCAACCAAATAGATGAATTTATAGACAAGAAAGATGAATTTAAACCAAGTAGTTGAATTCTTCTAAAAAAATATTTTTTGAATCAAAAATGGAATCGTCAATTTTTTAATTCGAAAAATTATTTTCATCAGAAAAGACAAATTTTCAATAAAATACACCAACTTGTAACAAAATTGTTAAATTTTGTGGCCCAAGCCCAAAAATGACAAATTTTCTACAAAACAGTTTAATTTTTGGTTAGAAAATTTGATTTAAAAAAAGTTTCTGAAAAATAGTTGAATTTTCATGAAAAATAGTTAAATTTTTACAAAATAGTTTCATCTTCAACCAAAAATATGAATTTTAAGCAAAAAAGTTAATTTTCAACCCAAAAATATGAACTTTAAATGAAAATGATGAATTTTCAATAAAAAAATTATTGTTTAAATAGTAGAACTTTGAAAAAGTAGCTGATTTTTGAACAAAAAATAATAATTTTCAACAAAATAGTTGAATCCCCCACCAGAAAAGATTAATTTTCGACCAAACAGTTGCATTTTTCGGCCAAATAGTTGAGGTTTGAACTGGAAAAGATTAATTTTTGAATTAAACAAATAAATTTTGAACAATCAAAAGACGAATTTCTAACTAACTAAAATAATTTTTAGTGGAATAGCAAGATCAATTTTCATTTAAAAATATTAATTATCAACCAAAAAAGAAAAGTAACATTTTTCGTTAAAAAAAATAATTGTTAATCAAAAAAAGGAATTTTCAATGAACTAGTTAAATTTTCAACCTAAGAGATGAACTTATAATTGAAAGAATGAATCTTAAAAAAATGAATTTTTGAAAAACAGTTCAATAGTCAACCCAAAAGACGATTTTTCCAAAGAAGATTAAATTTTTAAAAATATTTAAATTTTCAAAAAAAGAGGTTCAGCCCCTTTAGGTTGAATTTCAACTGCAAATTTTAGTTTGAAAATTCAACTTTCAGAGGTTGTGAAGAAATGAATATCGTCTTTCCGTAGCTTGGTGGGTACAAATATCAGACCGGCAATCTGACCAACCTGGGTTCGGATCCCAGCGGAGCTCGAGAGCAATTTTTTCACAATTTATAAATAAAAGTTAATATCCAAAAAATATTGATTTTAGACCAATAGACAAAAATAAATTTCAATAAAATTATTTATTTATTTGAAAGTTAAATTATTTTGTTATTGCATAAGAAGCAGTAAGATTTCGTCAAATTCATAAACGTCAAATTTGAAATTTGATTTAAAATTTAAGAAAAAAACTTAATTTTATTTAAGCACGGCCCTTTTTTTTAGTTGATAATCTACTCGTCGTCTTTCAGGCTTATTACTTCTTTAATGTTTATGTTTGTTTATGTTCCCATTTTTCCTAATTTTCGGTTTTAATGAATCTATAAAGTATTGTTGTGGTTGTGAGTACTTTATTTATTCTGTAAGGGTGAAAGTGGAAGGAGCTATAATGAAAGTTTAACACGCGTGTATAGTAATTACACCTGATCCATGCATAATTTAATTTGACAGGGAATATCCATCCTGAGATCAGAAAGCAGAGAAGAAAAATAATAAAAAAACTTTATCGCTTTCACGTCTCAATTTAAGTACGTTGAAGCAGAATATTCTGAGCGAAATTTACAAATACCCATTTTTCATTTGAAAAGTCAAAAGTCGATTTTTTTGGGAAAACAGTTGATTTCGAACCGAAAAAAATGAATTTTCAACCAAGAAAGATGATTTTTCAATGAAATAGTTGTATTTTAATGAATCTGCGCTGAGTCTTTGTACTTCCTGAAAATTAATTATCAGAAATTAATAGTCAGAAAAATTAAAGGTCAAGCATGGACAACTGTAATTTGGTGATTGTGAATTCTTTTTTGTTAAAGCTCCTTGAGCTTTAACGAACACGCTTCTCATCTTCTCATCACGCTTCTCGCAAGATAAAGTACAAATTTTATTTATCATGATTGTTTTATTTTTTGTTTATTTTACATTAAATTTCATTCTTGGCTACCCTAAGAAATATATTATTTCAATAAATTGATAATATTATTATAAAATTCATAATATAGATTGATATTCAGATGTCTTTATTGTCTTGTTTTATAATTTAAAAAAGTGCACATCCGATAAAAAAAAAACAAATTATGTTGATAAACATTTCACTTTGTGTCGTTCTTCCAGAAACTTAATTTGTTTATTTTAAATATTATTGTTTACGGTTTAAACAAAAAATACTAATCCTATCAAAAAATAATTAGAAAAAAATGTGTGCATATTTTTCGCGTGAACAAGTTTTGTTTATTACTTTTTTTTCGTAAATTGTGCTGTTGAAAAAAATTCGTTTTAATGTTGGTTTTATTTTTCACGATTAGAAAAAAAACTACGCGTTCCATCAAAACTTATTCGTTACAAATTTGTAACTTTTTTTGGGTGACCAAATTTTGTATAATAATTTTTTTATAGCTTGTGTCGTTTGTGTGAAAATAAATTTTTTTTTTCATTTTTATTTTCTACATGAAGGGGATATTGAAAAAAAATCGTTGGATCTTCAACAACAAAAAAACCATGAACCTTATACACAATCGTTGATTATTCAAGAAACAAATAATGATTATCAACCAAAAAGCTGCATTTATATAGATACAACTGTTTGTTTAATATTAAAATTGATTTTTTGCGTATAAAAATTCAAGAATCGTGTTTGAAAGTCATATTAAAAAAAAAATCAACGTTTCTTTTATTATCATCTTTTTAGATAAAAAATCCTTCTCTCTAAATTGCAACTTTTCCTTTTCTGGTAGAAAAGTTCTCGGTTGCAAATTCATCTCTCTTGATTGAAATTTCAAGAGTCTGCTCTAAAAATCATCTTTTTGGTTTAAAAATTCACTCATTCGTTTTAAAAATGCAACGACTGTGATGGGTTGTTGAATATAGAAAAGACATTTTTCATCTGTTGACAATATCTTTTCACAATATTAATAAGTTAGAAAGTTAGTCCTTCGTGATTGACAATTACGATCAGACACAATTAGAAATCAAAAAAACAATCTTGACTACAACTCATTTAGACTGATTTCTTCTTATAAACGTTTGTTTCGTACTCATGCTCGTTTCATCAATCATTCGAGACCCTAAGCCTTTTATATGATAAGCACTGGATGATTTGCTGAGTCCAATGAGAATACAAAAAATTGTCATTTCTTGGGATTTGCAAATAAAAAGTTATCTAGGCCAAAAAAAAAATGTATCGTCCAAGAACCAAATGAGATTTATAAGAGGTCCAAGTACTGACGATATCCAGAGAGAGTGATAACCCGATTGCTTCCAATGATTGAGAAAATTTGGTCTATCCAATTCCTAAAAACAAAATGAGCCAGTTCTTCTGGAACCGAACTAAAATGCTTTTTTGACCTGTTCTTGTTTGATGATGATGTTATTCTCCATTTTTTCTCTGGCTTACCAGGCTCACAATCTACAAAATAAAACAAGGTAACTCTTGCTACTTGAGCTGCCGGAACACCTCTGAATGGTTTTAGAAATTTGACCAAAAAAAGGAAGAACAAAAGTATTAAAAGAACTATATTATCTCAATTCCTTCTGATTATCTGTAGCTGAAATGTTACTTTGTTTGTTTTTGATTTGTTGAATTCTAAATGTGATTTGTTGCTCAACTAACTTTTTTCGGTAATGATTCAGAAAAAGGATATTCCTAACAATATTCAAATTCTATTTGTGAAATGAAATGTGGGACAAACCTAGAGCCCTGTCGACTAAGTTTTTGATGACTGCAATTTTGTTTTAAAAAGGATGAGCCGAAAAGAAATTTAAAATTCTACCTGAATATGTATTTTTCCTGTACCAATTGGAAATAATATTACCATCCTGACCTTCAATTAATTCAACGTCCAAAAAACTGATTTCACTATTTTTCTCTATTTCGTGGGTAAACTGAAGATTTGGATGAAAACTGTTAAGAGCATCAAAAACCGCCTGTAACTTTGCTAGAGGAACACACAACAAGGTGTCATCAACATACCAATAGTAAAAGGGCAAAACAAAATCCAGCTTCTTGAAAGCAAAGACCTCCAAATCTTCCATAACCATTTCTGCCAAAATCGGAGAAATGACTGAACCTATGGGAGTACCATTAATAGTACCAATTAATAATATAAATTTTGCCTATAGAAAGATCCATTAAATTTAAAATAAGTTGAATTCATAATGAAAACTATCCCTCCAATAAAATCTTCTTGACTCAATCAAGTACGTGTCCTTATATTGTCCCATCTATTTAAAATTGCTTGTTTAACTAATTCAAGGCGTATATTTGGGAATATTGCGACAACATCCAAAGAAATCATTACATGGTCATCAGGGAAAGTTTTTTGGATAATATTTTTTTGCAATTCTCAGCTATTTTCAATATTGTATTTAGAAGTTGTAATTGAGTCTTTAGGTATCAAATTAAAGTTTTGTTCTAAAAATTTCGTTGGAGTGTTAATAGTTGAAACAACAATTCTCAAAAGATAGCTCTCCTTATGAATCTTCCTCAAATCATAACATCTTGCAAGAGCTATGTCCCCAGTATTTATATCAGTCCATCTTATATCCTTTCCCAAAAGTCCTTTCTTTCTCCAATTGTCTAGCATCTTGAAAGTGTCTCTTCTTAATTGTTTTAACGGATTTTCACTCAATAATTCAAAGTTATCACGATTGGAAAGTAAATCCTCCATATCCCTAATATAATCTGATTTCTTCAGTCAAACTGTAATATTGCCTTTATCAGCATTCATGCCAATTATTTCAGGGCTGTTCTCAAGGAAACCTTTTGTTACCATGAAACATTCAGAAATTTTACGATCAACACTACTAATGTGCAAACAATTCTTATCAACAAAACTCTTTAACAAATGTAAAACCTTGTTTCGGAAATCTTGTTGATCCAATATTGGAACTTTGTGTATACTTGATTCAACATCTTTGACTATTTCCATCATTTGTTTCGATTTACTTTTTATCACACGGTTACTAAAACCTTTAGTTAATCTGGAAATGATTTATATTAAAAAACAAAACAAGTCCTCTATTAATTTGAAAACTGATTTAGATAGATTAAACAAAAATTATTCAAGTTTGATTAATTACATTTAGTTTTCATGAGTCTTGACTTTCTCTTATTTCTTGTTTGTTGTGACGGATTGTCCTATTGACCTACATTCAGATTTGAGGTATCGAAGAGATAGCGTCGTAGCTTGGTCGCTGTTCCCACATGTTTTCATTTCCTTGCCTTGATAAGGGTGCTGTGTGAGCACCAAAACGTTGGTAAATACTTTGCATGCTTCTTTACTGTGATTTGATAATAATAAAAATAAAAAAGACGGAAGAAACAAAAAAGAGAAGGAAGAGGATTTGGTTGCTTCCCTTCTCATGTTTCTTTCCTCTTTTCCATTTTTGTCCGAAGAAACAAATTTTTTTATTTTGTTTTTTAGGAATTGTAATGGCAGCGTTTTGTGGTGGTTGTCCAAATTTTATCGTTGAATTCTTGTTTTATTTTCAGGAATTCTATACATTCAAATGAGATTTAGAAAAGGTCCAAGTACTTATGATATCCAGAAAGAGTGATAACCCGATTGCTTCCAATGATTGAGAAAGTTTGGTCGATCCAATTCGTAAAAACAAAATGAGCCAGTTCTTCTGGAACCGAACTAAAATGCTTTTTTGACCTGTTCTTGTTTGATGATGATGATGTTATTCTCCCTTTTCTCTCTGGCTTACCAGGCTCACAATCTACCAAATAAAACAATGTAACTCTTGTTACTCGGGCTGTCGGAACACCTCTGAATCGTTCTCTTCGATTCCTAAATTTTGAGTTTCTTCCACTATTTGTTTCATTATCCTATTTCTATTCAAAGTTTTCAATACTTTTTTTGATGCTGATGTTCTTGTATTTTTTCAAAATTGTTTCTATTGAAACTCTTCGCTTTTTCTTTTGGTATTTCTTTCGTCGCGTTACTATGCTTTTCTTTTGGTACTTGATTTAGGCACGTGTCATTCTCAATGTCTGCCATCAAGTTTTCTTTTTTGTTGGGTTTTCCATGATCCTCTGTATTTTCATTTCCACATTTTCCAAAGGTACCTATCGGGGTTCGAAAAATTTGATCTTTTGTCTTAATTGTTTCATTTTCATAATTTATCATTCCTCAATTTTCCTAAAACCGATCGGCACCTGGAACTATGCCGCAAACTAATTTCGGTGCTACTATCAGAATCGTCTGCACACTCGCCTTTCCGATTTTTATGTCAAGGAAGATTTGTGTTCTAACAACGACTACTTTCTTGTCAAATACTCCGCTTAGCGTCACATTATTTATTGGTACCTTTTTGATTTTAATTTTAATTTTTACTTGGAGCTCTTCAGATATAAAAGTGATTTGAGATTTTGTATCATACAAACAATTTATTCTTGAATGACCTGTCTCTCCTACAATCTTAGGACAATCTCCCCTTTTTTTCCAATGTTTGACTCTCAGTTGGACCTACATTGAAGTTGGTCTCTAGTTTACTTGTTGTTCGATTTCGCTCTCACCTAAACTTGGCTCTCTCTCATTGTTTTCTCTAAATCTGTTCTCGTCTCTATCATTGTCTTCGTCATCATATGTGTTATCGTATCTGTCACCGTATCTGTCTTCTCCCCTGTCATCTTATGCTTCCTCTGATTTATCTTCCATCATATCAACTTTATACTTTGTATTATTTTATTTTTGGATTTGTCTCTCTCGTCTGTAACGTTTGTTAGTTCTCTTGTCCCTTCCCTGCATTTCCCCAAATCTTCTATCCTTACAGTCATTCGATTTCCTTTTTCATGTGCTCTGTCTTGTCTGCTAAATCTGTCCTCATAAGGTCTATCTTGTCTACTAAATCTGTCCTCGTCACTGGTCACAGAAATAATGTTGGTTACAATCCTACCCCTTCCTAGCGTATCGTGGGTGGAACAAACCCCTGTGACTGGTCACAGAAATAATGTTGGTCACAATCCTGCGCCTTTCATACATCTCCTGAGGGTCGGTAAAGCACCTGTATTACCTGCAACAGAAATAATGTTTCATAAACATCTACCCATTTCCAATATCTTGTGGGGGCGGGAAGGCACCCCTGTGACATTACAGAGAAGAAATGTTATCTACATTAACAATAATAATGTAATAAACAAGTAATAAATATGTAATGAAAGCTTGAAATTCAAGAATTTTAAATCAGATTGAAATCAAATTCAAAATCCCATTCAGCGTCCAATAATCAAGTCAATATATAGAATTCCTGAAAATAAAATAAGAATTCAACGATACAATTTGGACAACCACCAGAAAATGCTCCTATTGCAATTCCAACGTTTCGATGCTCACACAGCACCCTTATCAAGGCAAGAAAA
>CAKNXH010001266.1:15136-35643 GCA_932178445.1 Andricus quercusramuli | reverse complement strand
GTAAACAAATTCAGCCTATTCGTTGAGAAACAGCCAAACTCTGAATATGTTTATGAACGTTGTTAAAATAATTAACAATTATTGTAAATTTGCAAAGTAATATAGGAAAGACTGATTTCTAATACATTACTTTTGGTTCTGTAAACAAATTGAGCCAATTCGTTAAAATAATGATATTACTCTCAGGTATCGAGGAGATAGCGTCATTGCTTGGTCGCTGTTCCCACCTGTTTTAATTTTTCTTGCCTTGATAAGGGTGCTGTGTGAGCACCGAAACGTTGGAATTGCAATAGGAACATTTTGTGGTGGTTGCCCAAATTTTATCGTTGAATTTTTGTTTTATTTTCAGGAATTCCATAAATAGTGGAATTCAGAGCAAAATAGATGAATTCTAAAGCAAAAAGAAAACTACTAAAGGGAGACTAAAACTTTCAACCAAATTTTTGAAATTTCTACCTAACAATGAGAATTTTCAGGAAAACATGTAATAGTTGATATTTTAAACAAACAAGATTTTTTTTTGAAACCGGAGGCAGTTAAATGAAATAAAAAAGAATTTTCAACAAAATAGTTGACTCCACCACGAAAGATTGATTATGACCAAACATTTAAATTTTCAACCAAAAAGGATAAATTTTCAACCAAGAGAATTGGTTTTCTACAAAAAAAAGGCGAATATCAACTTTCAATCGAACACTTCAATTTTATACTAAAAAAGATTAATTTCCACCAAAAAATGGAACAGTTCAACAAACTAGTTGATTTTTAATAAAGTGTATGAACATTCGTTCAAGTACTTGAATTTTTAACTAAAAGAGGTGAATTCTGAATGCAAAATTTAATGGTTGAATTCGCATCTGAAAACGATCAAGTTTCAGCCAAAATTGGATCAGTTAAATTTTCAGTTATAAAAATTAATTTTCATCTGAAAGAACAAGTTTTCAACAAAATAGTTGAATCCTTCATTATAAAAGAAAAATTCCTACAAATTAGGATTAATTTTCTACCAAGGAGATTAATTTTCTGCCGAAAGAGGCAAGCTTTTAAACAAAATACATCAATATTGAACCAAATAATTGAATTTTAACTAGGAAAGGTCAATTTTCAATTTAAAATCTTGAATCAAAAAAGGAACAGTTTAATTTTTTACTCAAAAAATTGGTCTTCAAAACACACAGTGAACGATTTTTTAACAAATGGTTAAGTTTTCAATAAAGAAATTAAATTTTCAACTAAAAGTGACGAATTTTAATGACAAAAATGTAGGATTTAATAAAATATTTGAATTTTCAAAAATAGTAAATATTCAAATAAAATAGTAGAATTTTCAACTAAGAACGATCAATTTTCAACCAAAAATGCAACAACTAAATTTTCAGAAAAAAAATTATTTTCACTGGGAAAGAAAAACGAGTTTTCAACAATATAGTTAAATATCAAATAACGAAATGAATGTTCAACAAAGTATAAAAAATTTCATCCAAGTAGTTGAATTGTTACACAAAAAAGATCAATTCTGAATAAAAAATTGAGCAATTGTATTTGTACCTAAAAACGTTCAATTTTCAGCCAAAAACGCATAAGTTAAATTTTTAGTTACAAAAATTATTTTCTAACTAAAACAAAACAAATTTTCAACGAAACTGTTAAATTTTCAACCAAATGGTGGAAGTTTAATGAAAAAATATTAATTCTGAACGAAAAATATAGCAGTTCACGTTTCACCGAAAAAAAAACAAGAAAAAGGGAAAGCTTTCCTGAAAAAAACATGAAGAAGAAGAATTCTTCATGAAAGGGAAAAAGAGGTTAATACAAGAAAGAGTGGGAAGTATCTACTCAGATGCTTTAATTATGAAATTGAATCGTTAATTTCAATTTTTTCCAAGCAATTCAAGAAATTTGTATTCGCATTTATATTTTTTATTTGTGGTGTCGAATTCTGTGTTAATCCATTAAAAAACTTCCTAACGGCCCAAAACGGAATCAGAAAATGAGTTGGAAACCAATTATAAAGGACTCTCAAACTGAATAAAATACAGGAAATTCGATCGGAAAAGGAAACTAATTAAGCATTGATGGTAGGTTTCCTCTTTCCTATTTCCTTGTTGCAATCGGTTTTTAGCACCTTAATTACTCTTGATTGCTTCCAGAGGCTTCTAAAGATATATCTTTAATTTGATGAAGCTCTTAACTTGTGGCTCATTAGAACGCCCAAGGTAATATAAAACCAAGTCCGTGGTTAATAAAAAATTGCACTTCTGATCCTACTCAGTTTGAAAGGATAGATCGAAAGTCATGATGGGTGAAACACTCTCAGAAATGTCCGAAAAATTTCGACGCATTTAGGATACCATAGTAACAGAAATTTACGAAATATAGGGCTGTAATTGAAATGGCCCTACAACCTCACTTTTAGGATCCTGTGAATGATCCGCTTCTTTAAGAAGTTTCCGACAATGATTGCCTTCAAAAATATTTCCTTGATAGCTTTCATGAGATGAACCTAATTCATTTGGCCACAACAAAGCCTTTTCCTTTTGGATACCATCGATTTTACCTATAACATCCCAAAAGAGATGATTCACAAATCCTTGTAAGAGATGTAGTTCAGGAGAAACACACTTCTGAAGCACGTATATGTCATCAGCGTCATCATTATCTTCTTCAATAAAAGGAGGATGATGAATGACAGTGATTAGCTTGTTTTTGAAGATTTTCTTCATTATTATTCGGATGATTTTCCTCAATCATTTTATCAACATGCTTCAATTCATGTAATGTAATAAAACAATAAGGGCAAGAGTAAGTTGCCGTCGCCGTCTGCTGTCCATTAGCAAGAAGAACAAGTTTTAAGTCTGCAAGAAATTTGAAAGGTTTCTCATTCAGTTTGGTTAATTGAACTAAGGTTTTGAAATTTTCATAAGTCTCTCTAATCCGAGGAACTATGCACAATAAAATCAATCTTAGCCACCATCTGCCACTTCGTTCATTTTTGTTTTTTCTATCTGCTCAATGTTCCGTTTCTCAAAAACAAAGTCAAGAAGTTGGGTCGCATCAGCATACACAACTGGTCTGTTTTTAATTCCTTGTCCGTTTGGAACTCATAGAGATCTGCTTTATAAATGTTTTCCATCATTTTTTGCGAAGATTACCAAAGATTTCAAAAAAGTTTCACAATGATTTCAATGATTTCCCAAAGATTTCGCAAACATGTCAATAATATTTCAAATATTTTTCAAAAATTTCAGATAGATTTCGAAGATTACGGAGAGATTTTAATGATTTTCCAAAGATTCCACAAAGATTTTTAAGATTTTTGAACAATTTAGAATTTTTCCTAAAGAAGTCAATAATTTCCCAAAGAATTCAATAATTTCACAAATATTAACAAATATTTCAGAGAAATTTAAAAAATTCCGCAAAGATTCCCAAAGATTTCGCAAACATGTCAATAATATTTCAAATATTTCTAAAAAATTTCAGATAGATTTCGAAGATTGCGAAAAGATTTCAATGATTTTCCAAAGATTCCACAAAGATTTTTAAGATTTTTGAACAATTTAGAATTTTTCTTGAAGAAGTCAATAATTTCCCATAGAATTCAATAATTTCACGAATATTCAAAAATATTTCAGAGACATTTAAAAAATTTCGCAAAGATTCCCAAAGATTTCGACTGTTTTCTAAAGATTTCAAAGATTGAACAAATATTTCAATGGTTTCCTAATGATTTCAGAGATTTCGCATGAATTAAAAAAGTTTCACGAAGACTTCAATCATTTCCCAAAGATTTAAATAATTTTACAATTATTACCAAATATTTGCAAAGATTTCAAAAAAATTTCGCAATGATTTCAATGATTTCCCAAAGATATCAGTAATTTTTCAAACATTTTTCAAAGATTTCAGATAGATTTAAAAGATCCAACAAATATTTCAACAGTTTTTCAAAGATTTCAGAGATTTCGGATAGATATAAAAGATTTTACAAACACTTCAATGATTTCCTAAAGGTTTGAATAATTTTACAAATATTAACAGATATTTGAAAAATATTTCAAATATTTCGCGAAGATTACCAAAGATTTAAAAAAAAAATTTACACAGATTTCTCAAACATTTCAATAATATGCCAAATATTTCGCAAAATTTTCAGATAGATTTTGAAGATTGCGAAAAGATTTTAATGATGTTCCCAAGATTCCACAAAGATTTTTAAGATTTTTGAACAATTAAGAATATTTCCCAAAGAAGTCAATGATTTTCCAAAGAATTCAATAATTTCACAAATATTAACAAATATTTCAGAAACATTTGAAAAATTTCACAAAGATTCCTAAAGATTTCACCAAGATTTCGACTATTTTGCAAAGATTTCAAAGATTGAACAAATATTTCAATGGTTCCCAACGATTTCAGAGATTTCGGATAGGTTCAAAAAATTTCACAAATACTTCAATAATTTCCCAAAGATTTCAATAATTTTACAAATATTATCAAATATTTGAAAAATATTGCAAAGATGTGCAAAGATTTCGAAGGAATTTCACAAAGATCTCAATGATTTCCCGAAGATTTCTCAAAGGTTTCAGTAATTTTTTGAATATTTTTTAAAGATTTCAGATAGATTTCAAAGATTCAACAAATACTTCAACAGTTCCCCCACGATTTCAGAGATTTCGGATAGATTAGAAAAATTCCACGAAGACTTCAATAATTTCCTTAAGATTTCAATAATTTTACAAGTATTACCAAATATTTGCAAAGATTTCAAAGAAGTTTCGCAAAGATTTCAATGATTTTCCAAAGATATCAGTAATTTTTCAAATATTTTCCAAAGATTTCAAAGATTCAACAAATATTTCAACAGTTTTTCGAAGATTTTAGAGATTTCGGATAGATTTAAAAGATTTTACAAACACTCCAATGATTTTCTAAAGATTTTAATGATTTTACAAATATTACCAAATATTTGAAAAATATTTCAAATATTTCTCAAACATTTCAGATAGATTTCGAAGATTGCGAAAACATTACAATGATTTCCACAAATTCCACAAAGTTTTTTTAGATTTTGGATAAATTTAGAAGATTTCCAAAAGAATTTATTTATTTCCCAAAGATTTCATAATTTCACAAAGACTTCGATTATTTTCCGAAGATTTCAATGATTCTCCAACAATTTCGCGAAAATCTTGGACAGATTTAAAGGATTTCACAGAAACTTCGATTATTTCACAAATATTTCAAATAGATTTCGAAGAAGATTTGTATGTGGTTCACCCGCACAGAATTATCTTATCTAGTCCCAAAAACTATGTTAGCGTCCCCAATATGAAGCAATTTAATAATATTTGTGAACATAACATAAAATGGGCAACTGGGCTATCAAGATGGTTCGAATGTAGCTGACTCTAATTTGGGGATTGGGAGACAAATTAGAGCTGAGTAAGAACTGGAAGATTTCCAGTTCTAGTCTCCCTCTATCATCCTTACAATCAGATCATAAAAGTATCCATCCTATCTAAGCTTAGGATTGGGTTCATGAATTTGAATGATACTACGTTTATGAATGGGTAGTGGAATAGTGTGCTAGTTATAGGATGAAGAGTATCATAAACATTGACCTATCATTTCCTATCATTTCTCAGCTGCTGGTCTATGTGCAAACAAAAAGAGAATTTCTAGTTTGGAAAAATTCAAACGATCTGATGAATTTAATCATTCGATTTCAGAGGAAGCAAATGAATACTTCTTCCCTTCCTGGTCAATTTCTGGGTGAGGAGCCATTGCTCCCTGTTCCCCCTAGGACTCCGCCACCTCTGATCAACAGGATTTAAATCGTGTAAGCAGGAAGGCCACCCAATGCCTCTATTTGCAAATTTTGGGTAAACTAGACCAACAACACGAGTTCCGTAAACTTCCTGAAGAGCAACAAAGACGTCAGACGTCCTCTGGAATACTCTTGTTGCTGCCGCATAAAATTAGCCTTTTCCGTAGAAGTTTTCAATGAGAAACACCTTTTGTTAAATGCTTAAGTTACTCATTCTGGATAGGTAATATTCAAAAAATGATACCATAGCTATCAACCTCAGACTGTCTTGTTTTGACAACTCAATAGGGTGGTTCAACAAACAGCAACATTCAAAAAGTTCAGATGCTCTTAGATATTTCGGTTCCAAGTCTCTGAATTCGCCTTGATTTTCTCTATAATTTATGATGACTTATGAAACTTGATAATCTTGAACTATGAACAACAGTATGAAAAACACACAACATAAAAGTTTTCATATCAAATCCACAATCACAGTTGAATGTTAAACAGTGGATCGCATGCTCTAAAACATGCGATGCTTCGAGGACGGATCTTCAAATCATTCGCGTACTTCAAAATTATACTAAATTATCAAGCAAAATTTCTGCAGCAGGAAAAATGTCTGAGGCAGCTCTTACTGCAATTCATCGACATTTGTGGTATCTGACCCAATAAATAATTTCTCTTTGCTTCTTTTCCAAATTAGTTTCCAACGGAAAGAAGCGTTCAATGGTTTGCCGTGTGAAAGAACACTCTGAAGATCAGAAACATACTCGATCAGTCAAGTACTTTATTGAGCGTGCATCCTGCATCTTATTTTTTATTTCAAAGTTTGAGACTAGACACTTTCATTTTTGAAAGATGTTGAAAAATGGGAAAGGCTCAAACCTTTTCAGGAAGCAAGAGAGACTACAAAATCATCAGAATGCATCAATGATTGTGCTGAACGAGGTGTTGCTCTTGCAAAAAAAAAAAAAAAGAATTATTGCAAACCAATTCAAATTGGATGGAGAAAATATGGATGTTTAACCTGAGAAGCCTAATGAGAGGTATGCTATGGAAAACAATTGAAAATATAACATTCAGAAATCCAAAACATATTGTTTCTACATGTTTTTATCATTGAATGTGACTGGAATAGATGACATAGTAACTGAAAATCACTAAATTGAGACGGAATTTTCTGAAACATGTGACTTAATATTTATAAAGTTACCATTGCTGAAGTTTCGGTTTCTGTTCAGGAAAATTTAGACATGGTTTCTGCATATCGCTTTAGTGACGCTTCTTAGGAAATTTTTACAGATAGCAAACAGTGACATTTTTAAATTAAAATTCAAAATTTCCACAATTGTTATCGGATTCACACACTGCTTTTCATGATAACCTAGTTTGCAGAAAACTAAATCAAAATTCCGAATGCTATTCTCAAGGATTTGCGTCATACAAGTACGGAATTTTGCAAACTTCTTGCATCATGTTATCAGTAACTTGAATGAAGTTTCCGTGCAACTTTTTATGTTCGACCTCATGCTGGCTCTCAACATAAAGGGGATGTTCTAATATCGTGAAAACTTTTCATACTTTTTTCATTTAAAAAAAGTTACTTTACGTCCTATTGAAAGATTTATGGAAACCAGTTTTGGACAAGTATAATAATATAAAAACCAGTTATGCTATTAATTCCACCTATTTTTATTTCAATAGGCTTTGCCAATCTTCGAAATTTATTTTTAATAATATTCAGAATAAATAATGCTACAAATTATTTGAAAAATTTTGACAATATCATTGGTTCAGCGCAAGGTCTAGTGCAAAATTCAGATGATTGAATTTTTAAAATTCATTTTCAATGATATTTAAAATACATTATGCTGCATATCCAAATGATTTGGACAATATCAACGTTTCGTTTTCAACGATATTTTTGGCCAGACCAATTCAAATTTTCAGTTAAAAATTTGATTATTTTGTAAAGAATTAAACTATCTTGTGGAAAAGTCATAATTTTTTGTCAAAAATTTAATCATTCTGTTAATTTTTTTCTTAAATTATCTCCCCGTATAGAAAATTCGTCTGTTTGAATTAGAAATGTAAGTGTCTACTAAAAAATTTGTGTCCTTGTTTGAGTATTCATGTATTTTTTGGAAAATTCGACTTTTTGCGTAGAAAATTAATCTTCCTGGTTGAAAATTCATCTTTTTTGTTGGAAATGTATTTCTTTGATAGAAAACTTATCTTTTTTGGTTGAAAATTTAGGTGGATTGTAGAAAATTTGAAGGTTGTGTAGGAAATTAATCTTCTTGTTTGAAGATTCATATTTTTGGTTGAAAAATCAACTATCTGGTTGAAAATTTTAAATTCTTTGTTAGAAATTTATTATATTAGTTTGATATCCATCCTTTTCATTTTTGTCGAAAATTTAACCATTCTATTGAAAATTCGCCTTGTTTGGTTGGCAATTTATTTATTTGAGAAACATTTGTTTTCTGTTGAAGATTCATTTCTTTGGTTTAAAATTATTTTATCTTGTTGAAATTCATTTCTGGTTGAAGATTCATGTATTTTTTGGATAACTCGATTTTTAAGGAAATAGAATTAATATTCTTGTTGGAAAATTCATCCTTAAACTATTTAAACTATTTTGTTAAAATTTTTCTTTCTGGTTGAAAATTCAACAATTTTGTGGAAAATTCGTCCTTTTTGGTAGGAAACTAATCTTTTTCAGTTGAAAATTAAATTTTAAATGATTTATTCTCCTATTATTCCGCTATTTTCGTGAAAAACACTCTACTTCCCCTATTTTCAGAAAATTTTGAGCTGTGGAATCATTAAAAATATTATTTTTTGTCTTTTATTTTTCCCGTTTATAAAATTATATCTAAGAAAAGATGTTGACTCAAAAAGGGCGTGGGTTGGTCGTAATTGTGATGTCAACCTTGGGGGTTCAAGCTTTGTGTGATGATCTGTGACGCAGAAGGCAGGGTTGGAAAAAGTTTTCAAAATAAAATGACATACTTTTTAAACGACTCCTAAAGAAAAATAGCAGGCTTCAAGTGATAACGTGCGAGAATGTTCTCGTTTTACCTTGCGCTATAAAAATTTAATCCATGCAATATTCCATTAACGACTTAAATACGATGCTCTTTCTTCGTGTGACATTTTTAAACCAGACACACCCTCACACTGCTATCAAGTTAAGTAGAGCAAGAATATGTTTTTAATAACATTAGACTGCATCTAATTAAAAACTCAATTCCATCTAATTTACAACAAAAAAATTTCTGCGATTCAACAAAATTTTGTAGAATTAAAGAAAGTGCATTTGTATGTAGTCAAAGAAACGTTTCTTGAATTTTAAGAAATTTCTTGGTTTTCTTTCCTTTTGATTTAATTAAAGGAATCTTTATTACGAATAATATTTTTTGCGAAAGACAACAAGCCAACAATATAAATGTAAAAGAAAACTAAATTTTCGACCAAACGCATGACTTAACAAAATTGTTGAATTTTAAACGTACATAGCTATTTCTCATGCTGCCTAACTCTGTACTACTTCTGCCTTTCAGAGTGATCAACGACCAAATTTCTTTATTAAGGGAATAATTTCCTGGGTTCAAAATATTGAAATTGAGTGAACTATCTCTGAAAATTTTTCCAGTACTTTATTTGAATGAAGATATATTTTTTTTTTCAAAAAATAGTATTTAATTAATAATTTCTTTCTTTTGAAGAAAAGGAAAAATGTCAATAATGAAAAAAAATTTGTTAGTTCGAATTAGAATAACGAAATTTAAGAGACGATTTCCTAAATTAAAAAAAAAGCTTTTCCATGGTGCAAAGTATTCGTGGAAAACTGATGTTCTCGAAGCCGTCAGAGTGACACTTAAACTGAAACGTGATATGAATTTCTTATATAAAAGGAATGAGATTCGAACGTACCAATTTATTGGGAACGATTAATGCATGAAAAGCCTTGAATTTTCTGGATCTAATTTAGATAGGAATGTGCTATGATGTTTTTATGATAGAAGATAGAGGAGGTGAAATGTTTTCAGAATCTTAATAACACAAGTTTTTTATAATTTGAAGAATTTCCCAAGAATTTTAATAAGACTTCTCTGGGTGTTTTTTATTTCCAATACAGATTTAATTTGCTATAAAAAATTACGAATGGTGGGGTTTTTTTCAGGAAAGAATAACTTTTCATTATATTACTTATATTTATTTTTGTTGTATTTAAAATGCTTGAAAAAATGGAGATTAGTTATTTTATTTCATCAGTAAAGCATCTTAATACAGACTTCACGCTCTTTTCCCGTATTTCCCTCTTTACCCTCTCTTTGAAGAATTCCTCTTTCTTTACCTGTTTTCAAAAAATTTCCCCTTTGTCCCTTTTTTTGAATTATAATTATATTTTTGGTTAATAAATAAGCAAATTTTATAAGAATTCTATTATTTGGTTCAAGAACTGATCGTTTGCAGTTAAAACTTCAACCATGAATTTTTTTCTAAGAATTAACCTTTTCGTACAGTGCTTAATGTCTGTGTCATATACTATTTCATTCTTGCTATTTCTCATGCTGCCTAACTCTGTACTACTACTTCCCTTCAGAGTGATCAACGCCAATTCATGAAACGGTTTCTTGCATCCTTCAAAATCGATTCGTATTTTCTTTTCTTATTTTGTTTTGATTTTATTTTCACTTCCTTCAAATCACTTTCATGTTTTTGTCTCCGTAATAATTTGCATGTCTATTTCTCATCTCATGGCTAGAACCTGTAATGCTCAATTTTTCCAAATACGCTTGCTTCTTCCCGTTGACAGCTAAGCGGATTTCAGTATTCCACCGCGCGACACCAGACATTCTTCTTACAACCGCAGTACCACACACTTCAGTCGCACTCCTGACAATGATTTTTCCATCTAAGCGTTTCTATAACACATTTTGGTTGAAAATGCAACTACTTGCTTGAAAGCTTAACTACTTTGTTAAATATTTATTCTCTTTGTCTGAAATTCAACTAATTATTTGAAAATTAGTTTTTTTTTGTCTTTTCGGATAGAAAATTCATTCCTCTAAATTGAACATTCATTTTTTCAGAAGAAAATTTTGTTAGTGAAAATAAAAGTATCTTCCAAAAAAATCCTCTTTTTCGGTTGCAGAAAATTCAGAGGGTTGAAAAATCATTTTTCTCCGTTGAAATTTCATCCTTTCAAGATTCAAAGTAAATTTTTTTGTGAAAGATTAGACTTCCTAGCTTTAAAGCTCAACACTCTTGCTTAAAATCCATTCCTTTTGGAAAAAAAACTAATATTTTCTGGTTGAGAATTAAACTATTTATTTGAAAATTAAATACACTCCGACTTGAAGTCTTGGATCTTGTGCTCTAGTATGACTTGTATAAAATACTCATTTTTTATTATATCCAGAATATGGAACCATATTTTTCACTAAAGGCAAAATTTCTATTTTATTGAAATATATAAAAAGTTTGAAGCATATTGCATTTGAATGCTTACAAATTTATTACATTTTCAAATCCGATATTTGTTCTTCGTCATAGTCTCGATTTGGAAATATAAAAGTTTGATATGAATAAAAAAATTTCATGGAAATTCTCCGAGAATTGCCACCTGGTATTCCCAGTAAAATTTCAATCCAGAAATTTAAGATCCCTTCTTGAGTTCCATAAAACCCACCTGTCTCTGAAATAAATTGTCAGCTGCGAAACAAAGCCTCACCTAAAATTCATCCATTTGATAAAAGCTGGCAGCTGTGAGCTTTTGAGTCTAGATTTAAAAAAATAATTTTCTCTTTGTTTCCACTGAGAATCCTAAAAAAAATAAGTGAATCTTCCACTTCACTCTGCAAACACACCTGGTATTTTGTGATCCAATAAAAAAACCAGGTCTTGAGGCGGAAGAAGTGGTGCAACTGTTTCAAAAGTTATACAACCATCCGCGGAAACGTTGTAAGTTCTGTCTGGGGAAAATCACCATTTCAGCCTGCAAGAGTTGAAAACGCGGAAGAATTTTATGGCCAGGTCACGCTAGGCACTTCGGAATTTACTCCGAGTACAGAACTTCCGCAGTATCTGAAATTCTGAATAATTTAGCTCAAAAAAGAAAACAATGGCAGGAATGTGAAATCTACTTAAATTAGATTTTCTTTTATTCAGAAAATGTGTCATGGGTGCGTCCACATAATATGTGCCACAATATATTACTATTATTATTATACCATTAAGTCATTCTTTAGGTTTCGTCCTTGCTATTTCTCATGCTACCTAACTCTGTACTACCACTTCCATTAAGAGTGATCAACGCCCAATTCATAAAACTGTTTCTTGTTTCCTTCAGAATCGATTTGCATTTTCTTCTGTTTTGATTTTATTTTCTCTCAAACGGGTTTTCTAACGTACAGTGTTTAATGTCTGTATCAAATATCATTTCATCCTTGCTATTTCTCACGCTGAATAACTCTCTACTACTACTTCCTTTCAGAGTGATCAACGCCCAATTCATAAAACTGTTCCTTGCTTCCTTCAAAATCAATTCGCATTTTCTTTTCTTATTTTGTTTTGATTTTATTTTCACTTCCTTTAAATCACTTTAATGTTTTTGTCTCTGTAATCATTTGCATGTCTATTTTTCTTCTTATGGCTAAAACCTGTGATGCTCAATTTTTTCAAATACGCTTGCTTCTTTTCGTCGATGGCTAAGCGGATTTCGTTATCCCACCACGCGACACCAGACATTCTTCTTACAACCGCAGTACCACACACTTTAGTCACACTCCTGCCAATGATATCCCGGAGCATAGTAATGATCAGTTTTACCAAATTTAATTCTTGGCCAAGAATTTTTAAGTTTTTTTATTGAGTTCTATTAATTACCTTCAAATTAAAGAAAAAAAAACCAGGAAAATATTTTCGAAAATAGGAAAAAAATAAGGATCATACTGAACTTTGGACGCTATAGAAATCAAATTTCCAATTGATAAAAAACAGGAATTCACTTTTTAGCTATTGGGTTTATGAATTAATAAAGGAAATTTCGATTTGGACATTTAATTTGCAGGATTAAAAATTTTGTTAGGAAAAATTCAAGTCAGTTCCAAAGACCTTTAGGACTTGTGATCGTTTAGAATAATTTAGAAAATATTATTTGTAAATGTTCGGAAATCTTTGAATCTTTATAATATTTTAAATCTCTAAAAAACTTTGAATATTCTTAAATATCTTTCACACTGAATCGATTGACTCTTATAATGTAGACAAGTCTTCAAAATTTTATTTCGACATCATCAATAATTTTTATGAAATACATTTTTTTTTAAATATAAAATTATTTTTGACATTTTGCAACAGTTCTAAATATCCTTTTAAATTATTCAAAATTTTCAAATATGTTGGAAAATTGAGAAAAATTCATAAAAATTTACTAGATGCATTTTCGAATATTTTTTAAATCTTTAAAAACGTCTCACAATCCTTTTTAATTGTTTTTAAAATGAATTTCATTTTCTAGAAACTTTTCGATATTTTTAAAAAACTTCAATCTTTTATTTTTAAATCACCAATAATATTCATATTTATTTCAAGGTTTTAAAATCTTTTAGAATTAAAAATTATTTTCGAAATTTGTTAAAAAATTCTAAATATTGCTGTTCGGATTTAAAAAAATCGTTATTAATTGAAAAAATGCTTTAAAATGTACCACATTCCTTCAGAACCATTTTGTGAATCTTCCAAAGTATTTTCGAATCTTTTATAAATAATCTCTTCAGATTGATTAGAAAAAAAATTCAAATTTTCCCAGGAATCTTCGTAACAATTTTTTTCTCTCGAAACCTCTCAAAATTCTTAAAAACCTCATAAACTCTTATTCTACAATCTTAAGAAACCTAATTTTAAATTTTCTTAAAAATATTTTTCAGTTGAAAATTATTTTTGAAGTTTTTCAAAACTGTTCAGATTTACTCAAATAAAAATTGGAAAATTTTGTATTATTTTTTGAAATTCCAGGAGAAAATTATAAATGTTTCGAATTATTTTTAAATATTTCCTTAAAATTCTTTTTCCACAGTGAAAATTCATTTGAAATTTGCAGAGGGATCTTAGGAACATTTCTTCATTCTCTTTAAACCTTTCAAAATTCTTCAAAAGTAATTTTTTTTCGAAATTTCGAGTACTTTCTCGAAACAGAACAATTTTTTAGTTGAAAAATTGTTATTGTTCTTATTGACCGTTCTTAGATTTTAAATGAAAGTTTTTATTTATTCTTCAAATTCGAGAATTTGAAACATTTAGAAACTCAATATCTCGGAAGTAAGTTTTAATTTCTAATGAAACTGACAATTACATTTTTTATCGCAATCCGCAGCCAAGACTGTTCCAATTTGTGGTAAATGTCACTTTGAGATTGTCAATTGACACACCTGCTTCTCCAAAACTGTTTAACTTTTTCTGATCAATTTTTTTTCCTCAAACAGAAACATGTCATCTCGGCAATCGATTTCTGTCTTATCTTCAAATATTGATTTCGATTTTATAGGATGTTTTTTTGCATCTAATAATTCGTCAAATTTTATTTTAGTAGTAAAAATTGTTATCAATAAAGAGAGTAATAATTCCTGAAACTCTCGAAATAAAAAAAATGTAGGGATGAATTTGATTCCTTAATCTCAACGTAGCGAACACAATTCATAACGTGTTCATAACATACAAAATTTGGGGGCGCCTGGCACCCAGATAAATAATTTTCTGTATTACACATCATGAGATAATTGAAACTGTAGAAATGCATATTGCAAAACATCAAAAAGTGGAATTTTCGACACAAAAACCCCTATAGCTATATTTTTTTTCTTGATAAAATAGGGGATCCTTGCTCGCTAAAATAAATCGATTTCTGGTTCAAGGTTTGAGTAAATACAAAAAAAGATTTTATAAGGTAGCCTAATACTCATGAATGTCATTAAAATTGATAATGTATGCATCGATGATAGCCTAACTTTTCCTAACCTTTAGCTATATTAGGATCCGCAATGCTTAGTCAATGTGCTACTTCACATGCATGTCTCTATTTTGTCGATTTCTGTCCTTCTGAGAGTTATAGATATACATAGTGTATATATGGCTATAGATATACACAGAGATACAAATATCGTTGTAGAAACATATATATTATGGATATATCCATACATATATATAGCACAGACAACCCCTATTCAGACCTTCTCTCTATAAACGCTCCTATTCCCAAAGGAGGGCTACGTCCTATGCAGACAAGTTCTGGAACTTGAAAGTTCCACAAAGCATTCGTATCGCTGGAGAATATGAAATTTAAAATTCAGATTAATTCGATTCTATTTGGGAAATCAGGAAAGATCCTTAGTGCATGAATTAGAGGGTAAAGAATGGACGGTTGAACAAAAGAAATCAGGAAAGAGGGACTACAAAACTGTTGGGAATAAGGATCTACTTGTGGACATTGTAGAGTAGTTAGAAGACATCTTTGCTGTTTTTTTCGAAAGATTTCGTTTTTAATTGGCCTAAGTATTATAAAAAATAAATAAATAAATTATTGAACAAAAAGTCCTATAAAAATTATAAAAAAGTGTAAATTTTTCGAAAGAAAAAAAAATTCGCTTATACGTTTGTAAATTTGATAAATTTTTCAGTCAATAAGATAGTGCTTTTCGAACACGAATAGGGATTGAAACTCAATATAATTGATATAAATTTTTATTTGATTTTTCAGAACACAAAAAAAAAAAATTTTGAACTGTTATTCGGGCCACGAATAGGGACCAGAACTTAAACTAAAATATCATAAATTGACTATTTTAGAGAGTTGATTAGTGAACTAAAAAAAAAGTTGTTTAATGCATCCTCAGCTGATCAACTCAATAAAATAGTCATATTTTCTTTTTAACTTGGTGATTGATGATCTTTTAATTTAAATTCTGGTCCCAATCCGTGGCCCGAATAACAGTGCAAAAAAATTGTTGTTGTGTTTTCTGGAGAAATCAAATCAAAATTTATATCAATTATATTAAGTTTCCCCCCTATCCGTGGTTGGAATGAACTATATTATCTGCAAAATTGATCAAATTTACTAACTTATAAACAATTTTTTTTTTTTTTTTTTTTTTTTTTTTTTTTTTTTTTAATATACATTATATTGAATTTAGATCTATTGGAATTTATAAGGTAGGACTGATTCACATAAGCTTACTGAAGACTCCAGTGAGTCAGTCCGGGACGAAACATAAACAATCCAACTTTAACTTAGTTAAAAAATAGATATGTTTTTTTTTTTAATTAATTGTAGAACACAAAACAAATAAATATTATCGACCCTAATGTCATCAGTGATGTTAAGTGACCGCGACTTTTTCAACTGCGCATGTACCAAAAAGCGCGCGTCTATTTGAAATTAATGAATACTATCCATAGATTATTTCTTCCAACAATTTATTATTCATGTAATATTACAAATTTATACTTTTTAATTTGAAACAGATCCTCAAAATCATTATAACTATTAATTACCGCTCAATTATGTAAGAATAATAAGTGTTTCGTAAAAAATACAACTGGTGGCACCAGGTGTAAATAAAAAAAACTTGACGCAATTAGAAGACAAAACTACCCCCAATCGTGAAATTCATAGATTTTTTACATTTTTTTATTTCTACCTTCTGGTACCACAAGTTGCTTTTTCTGTAAAACACTTATTTTTACCTAAATTAACGTTACCCTTTTTCTTGGTTTTTTCATTAAATGCGAACTAAATTAATATAAACTAATAAGAAAAATAGACTAATAAGAAAAATCTATTTTTTTTCTCTCATCAGGGTTTTCCAACGTAAAGTGTTAAATATCTGTATCATATACCATTTCATTCTTGCTATTTCTCATGCTACCTAACTCTGTACTACTACTTTCTTTCAGAGTGATAATTTTTTTTTATCCATATAAATATATAAATAATCGACCTAGAAACACTACCCGGATAGGGTAGTGTCACGCCTACCCCGAAAGAAAAATGGATCAATGGTATAAAAAAAAAAAAACTACTTTTGGTTGAAAAGTCTATTATATTTTTTATACAGAATTCATCTCGCTTGTTTAAAAATTCAAATATTTGTTTGAAAATTTTATCACTTTGTTGAAAATTCATTTTTTGGTGCATGGATTTATCTCTTCGACTGAAAAATCAACAATTTCATTGATAAAAAATTAACTTTTTGGGTTACGAAATCATCTTTTGGGTTGAACTCTTTTGTTGACATTTTTTTCTTAAGATTCGTCATTTTAGTTGAAAATTCATCTCTTTCATTGAAGCATTTTGTTAGAAATTCATTTTTTTTGGCTAAGAATTAATTTTTTTTGAATAACAATGTGAATATACCATTTCTTGTTGAAAATTGATATTTTTAATTCATTATTTAATAAAAAAATAAAGAATGGAACTGTAAGGGTCTAAATTAATCTGGCATTTTTTATGATTCAAAAATTTGATAAAAAATTAAACTATTTGGTTAAAAATGAAAACTTTTCCTAAAGAAAACATTGTTATGAAAATTTAATTTGTTGTTAGGAAATTGATTTTTTTTCGGTGAAAAATCATATTTTTGAGTTAAAAATTCAACCTTTATGCAGATGATTATCCCGTTTTTTTATTTTTCAAATTCAACAATATTGTCGAAAATAAATCTACTTTGTTAAAAATTCGTCTTGTTCGAAGAAAATTAATCTTTTTGGTTGAAACTTCATCAATTTGGTAGAAAAAATCGTCTTTCTTAGTCAAAAATCAACTACTTGGTTGAAAGTTGAACAGTTTGTTCAAAACTTATATATTTTTAAGATTCCCCTTTTCTGTTGGAAACGAAACTATCTAGTTTGTAGAAAATAAAAAAAAATTGGCTGAAAAATCATCTTCTCGCATGTGCTCTTTTGTTGAAAATTCAATTTTTTTAAAATTCGTCATGTTAATTGAAAATTCGTTTTTTGGTTGATAATTACTTTTTCTAACTAACAATTTAACATTTTCATTCCCGGTTGAAAGTTAATATTTTTATGGAAAATTGATCTTTTCTAGTTAAAAATTTTTGGATTTTGTTGAAAGTTTGTCGTTTTTGGTAAAAAATTGATCTAGTTAGATGAAAATTCATCCTGTTTGGAGAAGAATGCAAATATTTTTGTCTGAATTAATCTGGCTTGGTTGATAGCTCAAAAATTAACAAAAAATTAAATTAATCTTTGTTAAAAATTTCTTTAGATTTGGTTTGAATTTAACTCTTTGGTTAAAAATTAAAATACTTTGATGAAAATTTAATTTTTGGTGAAAAAATTAAATCTGATTTGGTTGAAAATTATAAATTTTTCTAAAAATTTAAATTGTTGTTAAAAATAAACTTTTTTGTAAAAAAATAATATATCCGGGTGGAAAATTCAAGCACTTTGTAGCTAATTTGAAAACTTATCTATTTATTTAAAAATTCATTTTTTTTAGTTAAAAATTCAGTTACTTCGTTGAAAGCTAAACTAATTATTCAAAAATTTATATTTTTTGAAGATTCACATCTTCAGTTTAAAAATGTAATTTTTTGTGAAAAATTCGGTCTTCTTTTGGTAAAAATAAATTTTCTTATCTTAGAATTGAATTATTCTATTTTTCAGTAGAAAATTCAGGTATTTTGTTTTATTTAAACTAAACTTATTTTATTTCAAATTTTACTTGAATCTTTTACTTTCAAATTTTACATGAATTTCAATTTTACTGGAAAATTTATTTTATTTCTTGAAATAATACTGAATATTAATATAGACATCTACGCGTCAGAATTTTCACCCATTCATCACAATTTCTACTGTATAATTAAGTAATAAAAATATCATCAATCTTTGTATAAGAGAAAAATCGAGTACCCACAGAACGTCTTTTTTTATGATGGCTTAATAAGAAAGAATCGTACCTGCCTCTTGAAAAATAAGATTTATGACCTATTAAGACCGAAGGGGGCACGCGAATCTCTCAAATACAACGATTTTTCATATTTCTGAAATAAACCTTTGCTTTTTATTACTTAATTTATTTCCTGATGAATAACTTCAATAAATTTTTCAATTATTATTACTCATTATTTAATTCGGATTGTTTCAAATAGTTGAAATTTATATTAGAATGACACCTAGGAATAAAAATTTTATTATATTTGAAACTCTACAGTTAAATTTTCTCCTTTTTGGTCAAGAAATTATTTTTTCCTCTCAAATTTATTTTCAAATATTGTGATTTTCTAGTTAAAAATTGTTCAGCTTTTTATTTTATATAACGAATAAATAGTTAATAGTTAGTAGTTAAGAATTTAAATGCTTCTAGATTTTTACTGGAATCCCTTGAGTAATTTGAACTATCCATTTAGGAATGTCCAAACTTACCCCACATTCTCGAAATTATCCCATTTGACGGTACTTCTAATTTGTTTGCTTCCCCGAACAGTGGAAAAAATGATTCTAGAAGTAGTAAAGACTTCAACTGCTTCTAGATGCTGCTTTAAGGCCCCTCAATTACTTCGAACTATCAATTGTGGAATGTCCTAATTCACCCCACATCTCCGAAATTACCCTGTTTGATGGTACTTTAAATTTTTTGCTTCATCACACAGCGGAAAAACAAAACTAGGAATATTTGAGGCTTTAAACGGTTCTAGATTCTGGTTTCCTTGAGCAGAGAGAAAAAATGATTCTAGAAGTACTCAAGACTTCAAGAGCTTCTAGATTCTGGCTGAAATCCCCTTCAAGTAATTCAAACGATCAATTGTGGGATTTCCTATTCCACCCCACATCTCTGAAATTACCCTGTTAGACGGTACTTTTAATTTTTTAGCTTCATCACACAGTGGAAAAATTATACTAGGAATATTTAAGACTTTAGATGGTTCTAGATTCTGGTTTCCTTGAACAGTAAAAAAAATTTTCTAGAAGTAGTCAAGACTTCAAGTGCTTCTAGATTCTGGCTGAAATCCCCTTAAGTGATTCAAACTATGAATTTTGAAATATCTGCATTCACCCACATACCTGAAATTACCTCATTTGACGGAACTTTTAATTTTTTTGCTTCCTCGAGCAGTGGAAAAAATTATTCTAGAAGTAGTAAAGACTTCAACTGCTTCTAGATTCTGCTTTAAAGCCCCTCAATTAGTTCGAACTATCAATTGTGGAATATCCTAATTCACCTCACATTTCTAAAATTACCCTGTTTGACGGTACGTTTAATTTTCTTCCTTCATAGCACAGTGGAAAGACGAACCTAGGAATAGTTAAGGCTTTAAATGGTTCTGGATTCTGGTTAAAACCCCCTCCAGTAATTTGAAATATAAATTCGGGAATGTCTGAATTCACCCGACACCCGAAATTACCCCATTTGACGGTACTTTAAATTTTTTTTTCTCCATCACACAATGGAAAAACGAACATCATCAAATGATTCTAAATTTTGGTTAAAACCCCCTCAGGTAATTTGGAATATCAATTAAAGAACGTCCGAATTCACCTTACATGCCTAAAGTTACCCCATTTGACGGTATTTTTAATTTTTTTGCTTCCTCGAATAGTAGAAAAAAATGATTCTAAAAGTAGTTTCTGCTTTGAACCTCCTCAAGTAATTCAAACT